>JAUEJL010007937.1:0-10163 GCA_032274825.1 Drosophyllum lusitanicum | reverse complement strand
ACTGTTCAACCAACCAGTAGACGAGCCCAGCCCAATTCCACGCATAGCTGACTTCTCAAACGCAACTCGATATCATCTAAAGAGTGCGTATCGGCCAAATAATCATGCAACAGATATAATCAATCAGCAGTCATCATCAACAATCAGACTCAACAGTCTATCAATCACATACACATGCATCACATTAATAACATCAGCCATAATCTTTACCATCCGCGATTAACGTCCACTCACCTCGTGATTCAACGCGAACTTAGATATCCTATATTACTGAGTCTTTGTGTTGCCTGAAAACACAGCAACAACGAAATCAGTCTCGAATATATAAATATATCTGTTCACATATATTTATATCTCAATTATTCATAAACACAAAGTTTGATACTTAAAAGATGGCATATAAACCAATCAATCATCAAAGCAACAACAAACACAAGAATTCATAAAAAACCGTGGACGCGTCGTGTCCTACAATCCGACTCGTCGCGTCGGGCCCAAATGTCGGATTTCTCAACAATCGGATTTCAATGCTCCGGATTTCGAGTCCCGGATTTCAATGTCGGATTCTTGTTCTCAGATTTCACTTGTCGGATTGTTAGGGTCGGATTTTGGGTCTCGGAATTCAACAATCGGATTTCACCACTCGGATTCAAAGAATCCGCCAAAATAGCGGGGATGCGTCGCGTCCAAGAAAATGTCGCGTCGCGTAAAATTCTGTATCATCTTCTCCAAAACTCAGTCGACTCAAAACTCATAATTTCTCTTTTCAACTTCTATTTTCAATCCCAAACACTTCTAAAACATGATTAACTTCAAAGAACATATATAAACATCATGAACATCTTAAAACTCATCACAACACGAAAACACATAAAACCCACTTATCATGCTTTGAGCTTCAAGCTCCATTAATGGTGGTTTAACATATAACCATGGATTTCAACAAATAAACACATCAAAACGAACAATAACATGATGTAACCACATACTAACCTTTAGCTTTGATTTATAGAACCACCAAATCTTCAAACCAAATTTCAAGTAAGCAATGCTTTTGGAGGTTTCTTCAACAGGGGTTTTACACACAAACACACACTTAACTTTCAGAAATAATGAGCAGATTACAAACATTTCTTCACATATACACGTATACCTTATTTTATAAAATCCAAGCAGGCGGTGGTTTCTTCCTTTCTTATCCACTTAGCATGCATACATACATAATTACATTAACATACATGCATCCATATTTTCCTTTCTTTTCTTTTAACCGGTAACCATAACAATATATATTTACATATATATTTTTCTCAATTAATTAATTTAAACCAATCCATTTAATTAATCACATAATTTAAAGCAATTAAACACATACCGCTAACCCGCTAATCGACTAGCCCAAGTTTGGGGGTGTTACATAATCATTGTCATATGGGCCAACTGGTGGTCACAATGGACCTGGATATACTACCAAAAAGGTCCTTGACTTGGGCTTCTACTGGCCTACTATATTTAAGGATGCTCATCTATTGATAAAATCTTGTGATGCATGCCAAAGATCGGGTAATATTTCATCACGCAATGAAATGCCCCAAAACGGCATCCATATTTGCGAAATATTTGACGTATGTGGTATTGATTTCATAGGACCTTTTCCATCCTCTCACGGTTGCAAATACATACTTGTGGCAGTTGTTACTTGTCCAACTGGGCCGAGGCACAAGACTTACTCACCAATGATGCTAGGGTAGTTTGCAAATTTATGAAGAAAATCTTCAGTCGATTTGGTACCCTGAGAGCACTCATAAGCTATCAGGGAACTCACTTCTTCAATGCACAACTAGAAAAAGGTGTTAAAACAATATGGGGTAACCCATAGACTAGCAACTCCTTATCATCCGCAGACAAGTGGCTAAGTGGAGGTCACAAACAGAGGTCTAAAACAAATCCTGGAGAGGACCGTAGGCGGAAGTCCGAAGGATTGGACTGAAAAATTAGATGACATTGTGTGCATTCCGCACCACATTCAAGACTCCTATAGGTACCACGCCATTGAAGATGGTCTACGGAAAGTCTTGTCGTCTCCCAGTTTCGCTAGAGCATATGACTTATTGGGCCCTAAAAAAGATATATCTTGATGCTTCTAGTGCGGGTGAAAATCATCTTCTTCAGATCAATGAGCTAAGGCTCCTTGCTTATGAAAACTCAAAAATCTACAAAGAAAGGACGAAAGACTTTCACGATAACCGTCTGAAGGACAAAGAATTCCATACGGGAGATCGTGTACTGCTTTACAATTCTTGTCTTCGCCTTTTTCTAGGAAAACTAAAGTCTAGATGGACAGGACCCTACATTGTACACATTACATACCCATACAGAGCCATGGACATAACGAATGCTGAAGGTCACACCTTCAAAGTCAACGGGCAGCGTTTGAAGATTTATGTAGGTGTCCCACTTGAGACTCAGGCCCATGAAATCCTAAGGTTTCTACCCACAAAACCTTAGTTGAGAGAGCGAGGCTAGCTATAGACGCAAAGTGTAAATGAAGCGCTTCCGGTAAGTAACCCTAATTGGTCTTTTACCGGCATACATTAAGGAACTGGATATGCTTTCTTTAGAATCTTAGTTTTTTCTTTCGTTTTTGTATTTCTGTACTAGTCTTCCGTTAGATATTTGTAAAGATATTATAGATAGATGTGAAGTTAATTATAGAAAAGCAAGATGCAACCACAACTTTGCAAACTTTTGTAGAGGAACTTCAACTTCCGCTACAAAAAGAAGAGCGAAGCAAGCTCATAAGTGTTGGAAATGCGGTGCTCTATTACATGTCGGAGCTTGTAGAGAACTACCAACAAACTCTCAATCAGAGTGCACAAGTACCTTAAGACAGGATCCCGTTAGGCTAAAACCCAAAAGACCTTGAGACCTAATAGTAATGCTAGTGAAATGATTGATCAATTGTTGTCTCTGCGAGCGAGTAAGCTAAATTTAGCAACACATTAGACCACCACCCATTGCCAATGCTTATTCTCGTCTGTCATCACATTTCTGTCAAAAGTCTAGAGAGACCGGAAACTGCTCCGCATTCCATAGTTTAGTTTCTTTCGTTGCATGTTCTCCGTTCTTGTTCCATCTCCAATACTTCATAATTATCGTTAGACATGTGTTCCAACAATTCATGAGAGATAATTGATGGTGATCGACTGATTTACAACCGATAGTCTTAATTACGGCCCTTATTCCAATCGCCATGCTGTAATGTTCAGATTACGGCTGTAATCCATTCCAAGCCCTTAAAGTCATGACGGGCAAGATTACGCCCAAACAACACTCAAAACATTATCTCTCTCTCTAAAAACACAATCTGACACCATTTCTCGTTCTCTCATTCGATTCCATCTTCTAAAGGTATTTTCCTCCCCTAAAAATCCAAATGATCATGTTATTTATCTTCTAGAACACATTGGAATCATTTATTTCATTATATATGTTCGATTTGGGAGTGTTTGTTCGATTCCATCATCGACTAGGGCTTCTAATTTCATGAAACACATTACGGCCATTATCTTACATATAACGGCCGTAATCCATAACGGCTAAGTATTTCAAACAAGACGGTTGTAATCTAAACCATAATGTGTCCATTCTCAAACTTCATAATTTTTTCTTCTCGGCCTATTTAGATCCTTAGGGTTATGTTGTTAACTTTTGGTATGTATCTCGGTTATGACTTCTGTTTTCAAGACATAACTCATTCTGATCCATGTCTGCGATATTACAAACATGCCTCCGCGACGTTCTGATCACCGTACTCTGCGCATACCATCTCCTCCGCCTGATAGTGACCAGCCCATCGATGTTGAGATGGGTGACGCCGACTTGCACCTGTTCCTCCGGTTTAGGAAACCGGAGGATAGACAAATACTAGAGCCCCTCCTGGGCAAAAGCTTCATGCCAGTCTGAGTGCTCAACTTAGGCATGCTCGGTACTCTACGCATCTGAGGCCGAGGTTAGACTCTCTACAGTCCCACATGGACCAGATTCTTCAGCATTGCCTAGCTGGTGGTTGAGGAGCTTGATCTTGAGTTCTTCTCCAGCTTTATATTCCTAGAGCCGTACCTCGATTTTGATTTATCGCATGCCATTACCTTCCGCATCCGAGGGCATGAGCAGAGCCTTTCTCTCTTTCAGTTTGCCACTGCTATGGGATTATACACGGAGGAGGAGGCTTAGTCTGATTTGTTCGCCATAGGTCTGTCCGAGGTCTGTCTGATTTCCCTGCCGGTGTTACCCCCGAGTCCTTCTAGACACAGATTAGGGAGGGTGATATCGTGGGAGCTCGCTTCCCAAAATCTACCAGACTTCACGACCCATTACACCGTATTTTACACCAGGCCATCACGCATACTACTGTGGTGTGTAAGGACTCGGCGGGGTGGTCACCCATACTGATATGTTCTACTTATACTGCATCATTGACCGCCATGCCTGCCAGCTGGCCATTCGCCTTGCTCGATACCTTGTGACCATCCGTAAGGGTAAGAGAAACCAGCCGATCTACGAAGGAGCGTTTGTTACCCTTTGGCGAAAGCCATGGGTTTGTATACTGGTAATAAGGAGGCCGACTACACTGTCCACTCACCTACTCCTAATATAGACATGACGGTCCTCGTCAACATGAGTGTGGTGCGGAAGCATGGCCTAGTTTTTGAGATTCTTGATGGCTAGGGCAGGCCTTGGATTGAGCCTGGTCTTGAGGACGGAGGAGAGGGTCCTGCGGATCCCGAGGATGAGGGCGGTCCACCACATAGCCGAGCATAATCAGCTCCCCGACCTCCTAGTCAAGTAGATCAAGAAACTCCACACCCCGATGCCAGCACTCCTATTCTCACATATTCTAGGCGGCAGCCCTCGAAGAGTCAGAGACGCAGGATTGTGGAGATGATCATATGCTTGGAGTGTGCTCAGAACCAGGCACGCTTCGAGTACCTAGTCCAGCTTTTGACACATCCTGCTAGAGCACCGCCACATCCTGCTTTGCACCCTAAAATCGCTGCTTTTATTTCTGGTGCAGACCCATCTCATTCTCAGCATGTAGATCTCGAGGACTCACCTCGTTAGTTTATTTTTTCTTGTATTTTTCGACCGTCTGTGGTCATTTTTTTGTAGATATTTTTTTGTATTTGCATTGTACAAACTTGGTTTAGTTGATCTAGTGGTACAATCTTTTTGGAATTATTTCTGCATATCTATTTCTGTTCTTGTGTGGTGTGTTTATATTTTGTTTGCTTGTGTCTGGAATGATAAATGATTTTATAATGTAATTGATGATGATGTAACACTTTTCTTGAGCACTGTTTTACAAGCTATGCTTGACGGCTGCTGCTATACAAGAATCACCTATAGCTTAACAAAAGTGTGGGGAGAAACTAACCGACACAACAACGTTCATACAAGAAGTTTCTCTATTTTCTATCTTTCCACTTTGATTACTAATGCTTAATACATTGAGGACAATGTACAATTTAAGTGTGGGGAGAGGGAATCTGTTAGGTTCAAAATACTGTATAGAGAATAAGTTTAAATTGTGGGTAAGGTTTGCATAAAATGCAAACATGAGTGCCTAAAATGTAAATACTCCAAGGAGTATAAAAAGGGATATGACTAAGGGTAAATGTAACTATATCTTAGTTGAGCTCATTTTGAATAAAGTTTTGTGTGTGTGTTCTCCGATGAAAATATTCTCTCTCTCTACTCACACTTACACACTACCGAGATTTCTAGTTTAACCTTCATCCTTTATTTCGGAGTTTCCAATTTTTAAACCTAACTTCAAACATAGTTTAATCGACATTTGAGAAAATTTTCGTCAACTCTGACTTTAACCGAATTAAACCAAGACCTGATATCATCAAGCCTTTTTGCACATCTGCTTGGAACAAACGATATTAACTTCAACAGTTCCAAGCATTTGTGTTTGATATCGATTAACACTATTCTTGACTTTTAAACACCCGATACCGGTTAAAAGAATTTTAACAGAAATTACTTTTGAACCCGATATCTGTCAAGAATCACCAAGCTTAACCAAGTTTTTTTTAAACACCCTATATGGGTTAATCAATTTGATGATACTCATCTGACTTTGATATTCGATTATATCTTCAAATTTTTTCAATTTTTGCTTCATTGGTGCTTGTAACCACATCTATTATCACTCTAATGATCTTTTGTGATTTAAGCCAACAAGATGAACATGACCAGAATTTCTATCCAAGAAAATTCTTCTAACTGGTCTGCAATCAACCCTTTTCTGTCAAAGATAGAAGATTTCTTGAAGACAATGCTGAATGACATGTTTCTTCTATACGATGACTTGGTGGATGAACACAATGAACAACTATCAGAATTGTGTGTGAAAAACACAGGGTAATCAAAAAAGATTCATTTCAAGTCTTCAAATGTACAAGGGTTTGAAAAAGAAAAGAATATAGTAGATTCTCTCCAAGCAGAGATTAACTTGCTCAAGAAACAAATGTCTAAAGTGTCAGAGGAATCTCAACTTCGGAAGAACAAATGTCAGAAGTATGAAGTTGAGATTGGAAAAATTACTTCTAAATACAGCTAAGAGAAGAAGAAAGCAGATAAACTGCATTTAAGCAGTGTTAGCTTGAAGGCAACAGTGTATGATTATTCTGAAAAGCTCAAATGTGCACAAAGGACATTCACTATTGATCAAAAGATCATCAAGGTCCTAACAAATGCAAAAGCTGAATTGCAAGTCAAAGTCAAACAACTTGAGCAAAACCTTTTAGCTTCTTCTCAATAGTGTATTCCGAACTCAGAGCTATAAAAGAAGAAAACATTTGAGTTCCAAAAGACACTGAACAAAAAGAGAGAGACATTTGAAAAAGAAAGAATAGAGATCAAGGCTAAACAAAAAACTTCCGCTGACATTAAGTCTAAATTTTTTGATTTAGATTCTCATTGTAGTAGCCAATCTGATTCTTTTATTTCTGTAGCAGGAATTGAATGCTCAAATGAGACCTTCATCTTTGATGAACCAATGAAGAAGGCTCAACATAAAGCAACAACATTCTTCCATCAGGGGAAGAAACCAAACAAAGAGATGAAGAAATCATCGTGGACTCCAAAGAAGAAAACTTTTGAACCTATTCAAAGAACATCAGAGTTCAGAGTAAAGAAAGTGTTTAATGATGCTTTCTCGTCAAACTTTGTTTCAAAACAAGGAATTCCGAGTAAAACTCAAAAACAAAAGTTTTTTACTCAAAACAACAAGAACAAATCTATCTCAAAACCAAAAGTTCAATCTGATTTTGTGCTCAAATCAGACGTGAGATATCCTTTTGTGATATATTCTGTCAAACAGTTAATCAAATTATCTAAAGAAAAGATTTGTAAAAATTCAAAGCAAAAATATAAATTTATTGTTAAAATTGGAATTCCTCAATGGCATTCAGGACCATTGAATATAAAGGTCCACAAACCAATCATTGAAATTCAAAGGTTTGTTTGCCATAAACTGCAAAAACTGACAATTTAGGACCCAAAACAAGTTGGGTACCAAAATCATTTAAACCTTTTTGCAGTAAGGTGAACATGAGGTAACATTGTGGGAGCATATTGAAGATCACCCAGACGGCGGCGAAGATCTCTGTGTTCAGTAAGCTAAAAGAAAGTTTATCTCATCTCTATCTCAAAAAACTTGCGCTCCCTGCGTTTCACACTATATCATTTATTAATATTGATTGTGCACTAATGCTTAAACTTGACAGGGGAGCAATATTTTTTTCTCTCTTTTATTTGATGAAAAACAAGTTTTTATGCATCAATTTAGGGGGACTTTTTACTATGCTCTTAATAATATATTTTTGAAAAACCCAAAACATTTGCAAAATCAAAAACCCAAAAAGAATTTTCTTTTCTTTTTGCAAGAAGGCATGTATTCTTTGATTCACTCTCATACCTTTCTTGTTTCTTGTCGATCTTTTGAAAGATCATTCTTTATTTCTTGTCTCCATTTCTTTATGTCATTGTGTTATCCTTATAAGAAAACCATCCATTCATGTGTCACTGTCATATTTGTCATAAAACAAATTGATCAAAAAGCCACTATGAGTGAAGGAGTGTAGGCGTTTTATACTCCTATGGTCAATCCAGAATTGGAAGGACCTACCCAAGGAGCTCACCATATACTAGAAAGAGATAGTAAGGGTTACTTACTAGGTCATTTAGTTAAGCAGAATCAATTCTCTTGGGATACCGATTGGTGTGCAGAGAGATAAAATGAAAAAGAGAGGAATGAAACAGGAGATGAGAGTGCAAATGATCAACAAAATCCTTTGAGCTTTCATGACAATATTTTTCTTCATAAAATAATTTTTGATTGTTCATATTATTTGACTTATCAAATCTTTCTTGACAATCATTTCCAACATACACTTTCGTGAAAATCTTTTATGTTGGTTAAAATAAGCATAAATAAGTGTCCTAACGTATCTATATAGATACATATTAATTTTGGAAAGAGAGATCGAGGGAGAAGTTGAAAAATAAATAGAGAGCTGTGGGTGAGATAGGATCAAAAGAAAAACAAGATCCTTACCAAACCATATAAATCCGGGTAGCCATATATGCTACTGTTTCTCATTTGTTGAGATCCGGTATTGAAGAAGACATCATTAACCCAATGATGCAATGCACTAACCCCACCCAGCTACTCAATTATCTCTTAAAGGATGATTGTTTCAACTTCACACGGAGAATAAGCACATTTCTATTGACAATTTGGAGATTATTGATATTGAAACAAGGAGGACAAGCTGCTCCGATCTCCGACTTCTTTTATACACTTATAGAGTCTAGAGCTTAATTGCAATATATATATTTTCATAGGACACAATGTGGAATATCACAAGTATAAAGTCTGTGAGACTGATACCGGAACATCTTGGAGTGATATCTTATGTGATATTCACAAGTATAAAGTCTGTGAGACTGATACCGTCTCCGAAGTCAAATCAGATCCCAAACTGTGCTTCCATTTAACTAATAACATCGGAATCTGTTTCTTGCGAAGCTTTGTCACTTTGCGATCTAACAGTTCAAGGGTTCTTCTATCAATCACTTCTTCGAATCAACCTTTAGTTCATGAACCGGGAGAATCTGACTTTCATCTTCAACTTTACACTTACGCAAATAACAGACGTTGAACGTGTCATGGATACCCTTTAACTTAGGTCGAAGATCCAGAGTAACTGTCTGATCATTGACTATGTGTCGTATACGAAAGGGACTAATATAACGAGGAGCTAACTTCCGGCGTTTGCCAAAACGATGAACCCCCTTCCAAGGTGAGAATTTAAGATAAACTAACTCACCTGTAACAAATGAAACAGGTCGGCGACGCAGATCTGCGTACATTTTCTATTTATCTCTGGCAGCTTTCAGTTTCTCTCGGGCAATAGAAACTTTATCGGCAGTCATCTAAAGGATTTCAAGACCCGCATACTGTTTCTCCCCTGCCTCTAACCAACATGTCTGAGTATGGCAGTGACGACCGTATAGCATCTCATAAGGTGGCATACAGATACTCGAATGATAGGAATTATTATACGCAAACTCAATTAATGGCAAGGGCGAATCCCAAGAACCACCATACTCTAACACACATGCACGTAACATATCCTCAAGCGTGTGTATGGTTCATTCAGTCTAACCGTCTGTTTGGGGATGGTAAGCTGTTCTCAAATTAACTCGCATCCCCAATTCTCGTTGCAAACTCTTTCAGAAGTTAGAAACAAATCTGGAATCTCTGTAAGAAACAATCGATAATGGAATACCGTGCCGTGTTATTATCTCATCAACTAGTCTACCAAGAGAGGTTGTCTCGCTAGTGGCAATAAAATGAGCACTTTTTGTCAGACTATCAACAATCACTCATATCATATCATGATTCCGTTGAGTACGTGGAAGTTTGGTTACAAAATCCATCATGATATGCTCCAACTTCCATTCTAGTATCTCCAACTGTCTCAAAGATCCATATGGTTTCTGGTGCTATGCCTTAACCTGTGCACAAATATGACATGATTCCACAAATTGTGCAACATCTGCTTTCATTGTAGGCCACCAATACA
>JAUEJL010007926.1:0-10163 GCA_032274825.1 Drosophyllum lusitanicum | reverse complement strand
CCAACCTATTTATAGAGAAAAAGGTGAAAAAAAGACACACAAAAAAAAAACGTTCAAAAAACTCCCCAACGGTCAAAAAAACGGCTAGTTTTTTTAAGGCCTCGACGACCGGTTTTTTTTATCTGATTTTTATCCGGTTTTTTTAAACCGGTTTTTTATCCGGTGAAATATCCGGTTTCAAAAATATCCGGACCGGATTAAAAAAACCGGTTTTAAAATAACCGGTTTCGGATAGTTAACGCGCGAAATCGGATATTTGAATTTTTTGTGCACCTCTACCCACGCACACAAAGAAAAAAACACAGCCCTTCCTATATGATAGAAAAGGATCCCACGATCCTGGACCGATCTTGGCAAATAGTTATGTCAAACAATGGGGGATTAGGAACTAACTGGATATGTTAGAAAACAATGACAATGGAGTAAACTAGTAAAGTCAAACAATGGATGAAGGTCAAAATCATGGGATCCGCGAATGTTTGGTCAGAGTCCTTTTATTTTTAGGCAATGTTAATGAAAACAATAATAGCCAGCGGCAGCCAGGTATACTAATTTTGTTGATTCTAATTTGGGCCAACACTCACTTTTCAACCCAATATTCTTATCTTTCTAACAATAGATCTGGGCCGCCTGTTAATTCTAACCTCATCACTGCAGTCTCTCTCTCTCTCTCTCTTTACTTTTTGTAAAAAGATCTAGCGGTGGTGAGCGACCGTTTACTATTTTGTATCCGCTTTGACAGTCATGTACTTAACTACTACATCACTTGATGTGATTCATTATCATGTTTTTGCTCCTTCCCACAATATTTATATGCGTCGTGCCGGTTATCGATATCTTGTTTTTTACATTCATCTACAACTTTTAACTTGGATATATCTATCATATGATGATTTCTCCTTCTCGCGTATTTGACGTGTTTCATCATTTCAAGTCTCACGTATTACTTTCCACCACCATTTGATATTTTTAATGCAGTAACATTATGTGTGACTTGAAATTAACGATACGATATTGAAACTAGAATTTAATTAAGGGGGAGCTTGACGTGAAGTTTACCATATCGGATCTTGGTTTGATCAAGTTGGTGTGCACGACAAGGAGTAGACTGAGAACAAAGTTTTGGATTTGGGATTTACGATATCTTGTTTTGTGTCTATAAATATCATAGCTAAGTTTAATTCAACCTATGAGTCTGACGATAACATCTTGTAAACACTTTCAGTCATAAAGAAGTCTCCGGTTCCTGTCCATGGACGTATGTCATAACCCTGACAAGAACCACATTATATCTTGGTGTCGTGTTTATCTTGTTTATGCTATCCGCATCTTCTAACATATTCTTGTTAAGGTTTTAAGTTCGATCTTTACGAGATGGTGATGCGATCCTAACAGATAAAGCCCATAAGTTAACTAAGAATCTAGCTGACTATCACGTTTTTAGCGCGTCTTTGTCCTTATACTCCCAAACAAAGTAGAGTGTAGTTAAAAGGAAGAATCGTACTTATCCAAGATTGCAGGAGTTTTTCTTTTTCATTCTCATCTACTAAAGTATATTTGGTATGATACAAAGTTATGTCACAACCACCTTCTTGATTAACCATATATTTTCCTTCTCAAGTTCTCTCTCCTACTTCACATTATTAGCTTTTATATTATTCCAGACCCGATCACAGTTTTGGTGTTGTGTTTGCTACAATCGACTACTTCGATCTCACAAACACACTTCTCCTCATGTTGTTTTCATGAGACTGATTTTATCATTCCATTGTTAATGCCGGCCCTCCTTCTCCACTATCTTACCCATATTTATTTTTCTATCATGTTCTTGTATTCACACTACATTGCCATCAAGCCTATATTTCAAGTGAAGATGATTTGCACATAACAAAAACCAGTCATAATTATGACATTATAAACATGTGATATATTTTTCTCATCCACATATTTAAGAGTACTATTGTCCAAACACATATTTTGTTGTATATGACAAAACCTTATTGTTTGCAAATCATCTCCCATTTCAATATCTTCATAGCATTTCATCTTATGGTCTTCAACTTTGCCGATCTGTTAATACAATCCTACGCGCTTACTCAAATGTCCAGTCGTTTGGACATGTCCTCTTTATCGAATTTAAACCTAAGCTTATTAGTGGTGTATATTTTCTTTATCAAATTCAAATTGAACTTGTTTTCACATAATTTTTAGCTAGTTGTGCTTTCAAGTTTCAACACAAGTTTGAATCTTCATGGAGTCAAGTTCGAACATGTTTCAAGCCTGGTCGGGCTATAGACCAAAACCTCATAGAGCTCAAGCTCCACCTTACTTGTTTTGGCCTTAGTCAACGCCAATGCGTAATCATGCTTCAATTAAGTTTGAACCCATCTATAATTTGTAAGTGTTTCCATATTTTTACGTCAAGGGCGTTGGGTATAATCATGTGGATCATGCAGGAGCACCTATGCGGCACCCCACCCCCGACGAACAGTATCCCCAAACCCTCCCCGCATAAGGTTCCCCGCTCGATGCCTATTTCCTGCACAGTGACTAGTTTGAAAGGTACGGAGAAAGAAAGTGAAAAAATGAATGATATGACGCTGAAGTATACCTCATGCTCTAAAGATGAACAAATTTCCTTTTTCATTATGAAATTAATTAATTCAACTAAAAAGAGAGTTACGTAAGAAGAAAACTGCATTTGCAATTTCCTAATCCAATTGGAACCCAAAATAAACATACACGGAAGGAAAACACATATTCGCGTTCCTCTGATAATAATAATCCATTTAATTAAAAAAACAAACCCAACTAAAAGAAATCAATCTCTAAATAGTTACCGGAAGGCTTCACCTCTACTCCCACATTTTCCGGCGACGGTTTCGGGATATCCGGCGGAGTAGCACAGCGGATCAGCGCCCAATTCACACTCTGAAAAAATGGATGCTGTTTGATCTCCGTCGCCCCTTTTTTATACGCCAACCGATGTTGCGGCTCTTTCACAAGTAACCCTCTGATCAAATCCCTCGCCGCAAAACTCACCGCCGGTGAATCGGGAAACCTCAGCGGTTGTCCCACCACATTAAACAAAGTCGCCCGGTTACCGTTACCTTTGAACGGCGTTTTCCCAAACAAGAGTTCATAAAGAAAAATCCCAAAAGTCCACCAATCAACAGCACTCCCATGGCCTTCACCTTTAATGATTTCTGGAGCCAAATACTCGTGGGTTCCAACAAACGACATTGACCGGGCGCTGGTGGGTTCGGCGATGAGCTCGGGCAGCGGTGAGACTTGATTGTATATTTCGGTTTTGGGTTTTGATTTCTTTTCTTTTTTAGATTTTGACATGAACCGAGGGACGAAACACGAGGGCTGGATGCAGGCGGGTTGAACTACACAAGATGGATCGATGCAGGACGGCTGGGCGCAGTAGCCGGAGTTTTTGGGTTCTATGTTGGAGTTTGTGGATCTAACCAGCTTTGGGTTCACGGCGCATCTCAATGAGAGGTCGAAATCGGAGAGCATAATGTGACCGTCTTCACGCACCAAAACATTCTCTGGTTTGAGATCTCTGTAGATGATCCCCAGCATGTGAAGATATTCCATAGCAAGAAGAACTTCCGCAACATAAAACCTACAGGTTTGAAACTAATTATTAGAAATACGATAATTCGACGTTCTTCAGCAGCTCTGTACATGATGGCAATGCCAACATTGAATGTGTGTTTCCGGTGATTGTTACGAAATCACCGGTATTGCTAACGGTACCTAATTTAAGTGGTGTTATCCTCACATAACAAGGAATAGTTTTGTCATGTTTACTCATTTAAATGGTTTGGGAGACTAACGAGTCTAACATCAACCCAAACTAGGTGATGTGTTAACATCATGAATCATTTTCTGATTTTAAATAGTTAAATTTCTGACACGTCTTGACAAGTTCCTTAAGCCCTCCTGTTTGCCACCTCTAATGTAAATAGAAAAGAGTAACTAACCTGGCCGAGAGCTCGGAGAAATGCTTCCCGGGTTGTTTTTGTCTAAGCGCGTGCAAATCTCCACCAGGGCAGTACTCCATCACCAAACACGACAATTTTTCGGTGTCAAAATGAGTATACAAAGTGGGAAGAAACGGGTGATCTAACGATTGCAAAATCTCTCTTTCCGTTTGTGCCCTTAATAGCTTATTCCTACTCGCCAGAGCTGCTTTATCCATCACTTTCATAGCAAAATAACTCCGCGTCCCAATCAATTCTGAAAGATAAACACTCCCGATATCCCCACAACCCAATCGTTTCAAATGCCTGAAATGCTTCATTTCCAACATACCCGTGTCATTCATAGATCTCACAACTTGAATCGCTTCCCATCTCGTGTCATTTTGCTTATGGGGTTTGTAGATTGCACTCGTGAAACTACCCGAGCTACTCTCCTCACTAAGATCACTCCCAGTGCTTTCTCGATAAACACTCGTTTTATTGCTTTCTACATAATCACAAGAAATCCCGACATCACCTCTTTCGATAGATTTTGCGACACTATCTCCGCCTTCACTGACTTCCGTGTTGGTAAAGCTCTGTTTGGCTTCGGTGAAGTTTGCAATCGAGTACAAACTACTTTGCGGGCTCGGGCAAAACCTAACTTGATCCACAGCCTCGGGCTCGTCATCATGCTTGATGCCGGCTTTAGCTTCTAATGCTAGAATTTGCTTGTGAAAGTATTCTTTGGCGGTTTGATCAAGAACGGTATTGGGTCCCACGGTTTCGGATTTCCCTTTGTGATCATTCGAGCTTTTATGAGATCGTTTCGAAGTAGTACCATAGTGTGTGGATGTGTGGTTTACGTCAGGTTTTGAGTGCTTCACAGGGTGGTGGGGCGGTCGGGTTTTTCCAGGCGGATTGAACCCTAACAATGTTGTAGAGGTATGGCTAGTTGACAAAGAACTGACTCCATCAACAAGTGAATCCATTCAAATCAATCTGCTGCCTGCAAGACAATTTAAAGGGTAAATTGCAATAAAATTTAACATACTTTCACTTTTAATTTTTGTTTGATTCTTCCAACAATTTTCTACTTCGAGTGGATTTATTAAAAATTTAGATTAGATTAATTGACTTTTCAACAATTTTCTACAGACCGTTTTACTTTCTAAAATCGATTATTTCGGAACATGTTTCAATCTGGGTAATTTCAAGTTCAAATTTTCTACTCAGCATTTCTAGGTTATCCCGAAATTAACCAAAATTTCTTGAAGACGATCCATTTGACATTTCTAGGTTTTATCGAAAAGGTTGATGAAATCAATCTGTTTCGCATTTTTAAATTAACTCGAAAATTTACACTAATTGGGGGGAATATATATATTCACAAATTAAAACCCAGAAACAAAAATAAACCCAGACCAAAAACATTTATGAACACAACTAACTAGAAAACAATGAATCACCAGAACAAAAAATGTGAATCAAATCCGTAAAACCAAATCTTGAAATTGGGTTTTCAGATCATTCTCTCAGGAATCCCAATTCGTTTACAGTGAACGTACCTGATTATAGATTCATAACTTAGAGATATGAACGGGCTGGCCTTGTCAGATCCGATCGAATGAGAATTGGAGGTATTTTTCAAGAACGAGACCAGATTTGGGCAGCTGTTTGCTGGATTAATTAGCGTTAATCTGCTCTTAATATTGGGTTTTGTTTTGCTTAAGAAGGAATCAGAGAATGTGCTTCTTCTACTTTCTTTCTCTCTCTTTTCTCTTTGTACGCAAGGAGTTTACAAAGCAAACACAAGAACAAGGGAGCTAAGAAGCCGTCTTTTACTTTAGAAGTTAACATTTTGACCCCCTCTATTTTTAATCTTTCTCTTAATAGCCCCTTGTTCTCCTTTTTTAAACCCTTCTCTTGTGTTGTTTTTTGAACAACGTGAAAATGTAGAATACTAGTTCATTTTGTCAACAATAATACACACCAATTGTAACAATTAGTGAATCTAGGATACAAATTTAATACAGTACAATTGAGATTATATAAAACTAAGTAGTTTATGGGTGTTTAATAACGGTCTAAAACGAACACTTTGAATTAGGGTCAAGTCATTACTAAATAAGTTTAAATAATTGTTTTTTAATATCAAAAGATATAATGTGTACTTAAAGCAACTAGCATAGCATGATTTTTGTAATAGTTTCTTAAACAAGTTTTCATACCATGAAAATATCCTAAAGATGTATCTTTTACTATATTATATCATTTTAAATTCTATCCCTGATAAATCTATTATCATGATTAATTGTATTTAAAATGTTTTAGTTGATAAAAACTATTATGCTAACTTAGTGAAACAAAATTAGTATAATTCATATAATTTCTATGAATCATTTGATATCGATGATCACCTATAAATAGCATATGAAGTGAATATGAGCGGGTCATGAGTAATTCATAATTATTATTGTGCTAAGCTACACTATACTAACGAGTCTTAGGCTAGCCTTAATTATCAAATTAGCTAAGCCATGATGTACCTTATTTATACAAATAAATGCATTAACAACCCCTATAATTTGCGTGGGAGATTGTCAATATGCAGTCATACTAGACCTGAACTCATGAAATGTGAATTTATTGTTTTTATGTTTGTGTCTCTTACTCTTTGAAACATTCTCTCGTTTTCTATCTCTTCGAGTTAAAATTACAGTAGAAAACAACACGACAAATCTATGTGATAATCTATAACTTTCATACATTCTTACTAATCATAACTTTCATACATTCGGCTAAATGCTTAAATGTATATATAGAAGTTCATTTGAGAACCGTTCTTATTATGAGTAACGCGACTACCATTTATAACAACCATTAATGCTCATTAATAAAGGTATTTTGGTCTTTTATATATTTTTCTCAACCATAAATTGCGTACGGGTGAACCGTCATTAAAGAGTGAGACTTGATTTTTCCAAAACACCCCTCATTAATGCATCATAAATGATCCATTAATGGGTCATTAACAAGCCGTCATTTTTTATTGATCATTGATTTTACTTTAATCAAGGACCAAGATTGATTTTCACGATACTCACAATAATAATGGTTCTTAAATAAAATTCCCATATATATATGTGTGTGTGTGTGTGTGTGTATATATAGGGTAAGGTTCGGTACAGAACCACCATTATTTACAGAACCTGCAGAACCATGATTTACCCTTACCGAATATGCGGTTTAGGTAAGTCGAATATGCAATTTACATAAATCGAATATATAGTTTAATCTAAATCATTGATCATCCAAATCTAAAAGCTGAGATTGGTTTTGTATATTCTGTATATAAGCTGGTTCTGTATTGATCTTTGTTTATATACATATATACATACATATATATATATATATATATACACACACACAACGGAATCACATTATAAATAAGTAAATGCATTATATGTAAAGAGTATGGAAGAGAATGATGACACCGTGATATATCGTGGTATGATTGGATATTAACAAATACAAACTATGTCCCCTCTTTGGCCCCATGAGTTGTCTTCACTATGAACGTCTCTCTTAGACGGGAGAGATCATCGCTACAAAGTCTCATCACTAGTCCAAGGTGGTGATAACCTTCTTGTGTCTCATTAATCCAAGGTAGTGATTACCTTCTACGTCTTACTAGTTCAGGGTAGTGATCGCCATTTACATCGTCTCACTAATATGTTAGTGATTACATTTACTCACAACAACCGTAAAAAGTGATGTTCTTTCTACATTTTTCACAAGTGAAAGTGTTTACAAATCCCTCTCTCAAGATATAAATGTATATAATAATATAAGTGAACACTTGAAGCTCTTGAACCCTTGCTCTTGATCTTAAGTTGTTCTTTTTTAGATAGAATTTTTGTTAACTAAAAAATACGGGAGGGCAAGGTTTTTTAACGTGAATGGAGCCACCATGTCATGTGGCATGCCCAATGGTTCTTCCCACACCAAAACAGTGTGGGTGGCGATTCACCAGGGAGAAGAAAATGTAAGAGAGTGTGTAGCAATGTATAAAGTGTGTCCTTCAACTTCTTTCCTTTTTTGTTGGTTTTTGGTTAATGGGTATTGGGTAGGTCATAGTTTTATAGAATTTTATATGATACGAAACAGTAAGAAATAATTATACCATGATTGAGTGATAAGTTAAGTTCATAGTACGGGAAGGAGTGATACACTACTCCTTTTACTCTAAAATACTACGATCATAGTTTTAAACATAATTTTGTAAAGCTCATTTTAAAAAACTAACCAACCAATACAACTAATTAGAAACTGTAAAATACGAGTTGAAAAAGGTCCTAGCCTCTATGTCATATATACTCTATGTAACACAACGTCACAACCTACCTACATTTTATCAATAAACATTCATATATGTGCACTTTTGTCCTTATCTTCTGCTTATTTTTATGGAAACTTTTCTTTTTACAAAACAAAATTAAATATAAAAATAGGAGAACTGACCGTTGTAATTTTAATAAATTAACGCATCTTCATGAAATCCATTTTATCTTAACCCATAAAAAACAAACCCCTTTTTAGAAAATATACAAACCTCATGAATTTTTATAAAAAGTATAGAAAATGGTCATGAAAATAATTGGACTGCGTATATTATAATATAGCTTGACGCCTCAATATTTTCGAAAAACCCGTTATTAACCTAGCCATTTTATCTATCACTTTTTTCCAACAATACAAGTTAACAAAGTTTATTCTCAATAATATTCGTTTAATTCCTTCATTCTTAGTTTCTCTCTCAAAACTCACTAGTTTTAATTCTAAAAACAGAATCAAATATATTTTTCATAACATTTTGTAATTAAAAAAGACAACTTTCAAACAACTTTGTAGCACTATCTAAACGCATTAGAAATCTCTCTAAAAACAGAAATCCATTGGTTATCCGTGAAGAAGCACATTAAAGTTTGGGATGTAACATGTCAGAGCCAGCTAAGTGAGTGTGTGTGTGTGAGAGAGAGAGTAAAGACGAAAGAAAACATTGACGGGTGTCGAGATAATTTATGTAAGCAAATGAACTTTTTTATTTTAATAGGGACTGATATTATAATAAAAGGAATCACATGGGGTTTTATTGTTAAGTGACCGCAAATAGTGCAGCCGTGCCACGTGAGCCATGTGCACCGCCTGCTCGGCGCTTATTAATGTACTAAATATTCACTGCCCGCCTAACGACACCGTAGTTATTTTATACTGCTTTGATTTTAGGAAAATATTGTTTTTAAGTATAAAACTTAATTAATAATGTTATAAAATATTTTTTAAATTCATATTTATCAAAACCGAGATAAGAATATGGGTATTATTCTAACTTTTGGAGTAGGTTTTTTATTTATTTAACATGATTTCGTTCATTTAAAAAGAAGTGCACCTCATCCTATCTCATAAAATAATGTTAAATATACATTAGATAAACCAAATTTTAGAAAATAAATTGATTCCCTAAAAATATTATAGGAATCTTTAATTATAGTGGTTTCCCTTCAATAATTTTTAGTGGTAGAGTTTTATATTTTTTTAAAAATATATATATAAACGTGAGACTTTCTTAAGTGTATTATACCGCAAGATGAAGGCGAAAATACCAAAAAAATCTCTTAGTTTATCGGGTGGAGATGCTGATATAGTTTGCAAATTGATATATATGTTAATAGGCCACTTCGAACAATACGTATTTACGTGAATTATAAATAGTTTTAATTAACATATTTGAATGTGTGATTCATCTTCACGTACATTAGTTTTTTTTTGATCGGCTAAATATATATATACTCTAAATCTAAACATTTACAATATTTTGTTCAGACTCGAATTCACAAATTAGTTATATTTTTATTATGAGAAAAAAAACAAATAAAGAAACATACTAATTGCAAAGATGTTCAATTTATTAAAGAAAAATAACAAAAAATGAATCTACAAACTGAAAATAAAGTGTATAGTAGTATTGTGTAGAAGAACTGGTTTTATCGCTCTTATGTCATAAGTCATATATATATATATATATATATATATATATATATATATATATAGTTATGAGATCAAATAAAAATAAAAATAAAGTAAAAAGTGTAAGATCGATGATTATTTGATAATTTTTATGTATAT
>JAUEJL010007915.1:0-10163 GCA_032274825.1 Drosophyllum lusitanicum | reverse complement strand
GTCGAGTCAAAATACACTGGATTTGAGTCGACTCGGTATGTGACTCGCTAGGCTTTGTGACTCGGTACCTGACTCGTGAATTTTAAGCGACTCGGTCCGAGTCAAGTCAGCTCGGAACTCGGCCGAGCCAAAAAATCAAGCAAATGTCCAGAAGTTGCAGCGATCATCCTCAAAACCAGCCCAAATCATAACCCGTTTTAACATCTTTCGATGAAAGAACTGAAAAGGTACAAAAATCAGACTTTTTATGAAAATGGGGGATTGACCTTGAAGCCCAAATCAAAACTCATGGGAGGAATGAAGTATCCTTTTGTTGAAGCTGAACCCTCTCCCTCTATTTATTTTGTTAGGTAACAAGAAGCTAACATTTATAGCACCTCTTTATTTGACCAAAATACAACTGCAGTTTACTATGTATTGGGAAGCTAAAGATTTTTGAACTTTTAATTTAAAGATCATATGTATAATTTGAATGGTATTCAATTTTATATAACTAAAACAGTGTTTAGTTTTTATATAATTTTTAGTAATTGTGTTTAAACAACTTATATATTTTGTTTATATATTATATTATGTATTTTTTGTATGTAATTTTTAGTATCGTGACTCTTACGAGTCGAGTCACGAGCCGAGTCACGAGTTAAAATATAGGATTTCGAGTCACGAGTTAAAATATAGGATTTCGAGTCACGAGTTAACAACTATGGTAATATTCATTATGCAGAAATTGATTGATAGTTTTCATATCATTAGAGTGTTGGTTTACCTCTCGAAAGTAAACTATAGGAGAGCTGATAGACCTCTTGAAAGTCGATTATTCTATCTTTTCAGCCTTTTATTTTGATTACCACTATGATTTATATCACAGAGTTATTTGAGAATTTGAGAATTCTGCTTATTAAGGATTTAAATGGTAAAAAAGTGAGCATAATAAGATAATTTGAATAAGAAACTTCCCAAACTATTCAAAACTGCTTATTTCACCCTCAAATAAGTAGATAATCTGTAAGCAGTTTGCTTATATCCAAACACTCAGAAGGGCTTATATATTGTATTAAAACACAATAAGGAGATAACTTTAAAAGCATCCCCAAACACCCTAGGTACCGTGAAACTAGTTATCTATCAGTTTTGGGTAATAGGAGTAGTGGCAACAAATTAATGTCATTATACATGTAAAGTCCTTAAATAATCAAAATACACCAAACACTGAAAATGCTGATGATTTGATTACCACAACTTCAACACTACCCATTTTATTACAACTAATTATCTGTATCACATACTTACTTTCAATACGCAATGCTAAACACCCCTTAACTTAAGTTTTCACAATTCAGAAGCATAATATTGTTGCCCTGATTCATACTATAGGTAATGGAATGGATGGATAAGAGGGATATCAACTTTTCAAATCCTGACCTTGCAGTGCGTTTGGATCTAATATCAAAGGTACATGGGGTGGCTGCAGCTGAAGATTTCTTTAACAACCTCTCTCCACAGTTACAGACCAGATACACGTACGGTGCTCTCTTAAACACTTATTGTAAGTTAAAAATGGCAGATAAAGCATTCTTTCTTTTCAAGGAAATCGAAGCTAAAAACTTCACAACTTCTTTATCTTTCAACAATATTATGACCCTATTTATAGGATTAGACCAGCCCGAGAAAGTTCCTCCATTAATTGAAGAAATGAAGAAACGAAAAATCTATTTAAGCACGTTTACTTATAATATATGGATGCAAAGCTTTTCACTTTTAGGCGATATAGAGGGAGTAGAAAGGGTTTTTGAGGAAATAACACAAGACAAAAAGGAAACGTGTAACTGGACGACTTACAGTAACATGGCTGCAGCTTATGTTAAAGCTGGTCTTCATGAAAAAGCCAAATCAGCTCTTAAATTGCTTGAAAACGAGATAAAACACCCTTCACGCGAGCCTTTCCATTTTCTTATTACATTTTACTCTGCACTTCATAACCAAGAGGAAGTTCGTCGTGTATGCAATTTGCTAAAATCCTCATTCGAGACAACTACAAATACAAGTTATAGAATCATACTTCAAGCTCTTGCTAAACTGAATGATCTAGAAGGAATGAAGAACTGTTATGAAGAATGGGAATCAAATTGCACATCCTATGATACGCGAGTGGCTAATGTCGTTATCAGTGCTTATCTAAGACATGGGATGGTTGAAGAGGCTGAAGCAATCTTCCATGTGTCTGTAAAGAGATCAAAAGGGCCTTTTGTTCAAACGTTAGCATTATTCATGAAACATTATCTTGCAAGTCAGCAAATAAATATGGCTTTGAAATGTCTAGAAACAGCTGCTGCACAAGTTGAAACAAGTAACTGGTACCCGCATAGTGAAAGTATTGCTGTGTTCTTTGAGTATTTTGAGAAAGAGAAAGATATTGAGGGTGCTGAAAAGTTATACAAAATTTTAAAGAGATTGAATTGTGTTGATAAGGCGTATGGTCTCTTGTTACAGACTTATATGGCTGCTGGTAAAACCAATGCCAATATGCACCAAAGGATCGAAGGAGATGGGATTTTGGTAACACCTGAACTTGAAAACATGCTTAAAAGAGTTTGCTCTTAGTAGGATCTAAAATCTTACTTATAATTGATTTGAGGGAGACTCAAGAGCCAACTCGCGTAAACCGCTGACAATGGGATACTGAAAATTGTTTAAGAAAGAAGAACCAACTTCAAACAGTCCTAACTTTTTGAGTGAGTGGAATTATGCCGACTGTAAACCGCTGAGAAAAAGCTATTGACGTGATGGACATTCTGGCCAACGGCCTATGATGGGCCCACATTCCTTCATCTAGCTAAGAATTCAACTTTTCAGTGTTAATTTCCATGTAAGTTATAATTTTTCTTGTGCTTAATCAGGTATTGGCTTTGTAGTACTAGTAACCAAGAGCTGGATTTTAAATATTGAATTTTTAACTAAATTGCTAAAAATAGAACTCCCTTTATAATGATCCTCCTTGTCTTATCAAATATCACCTGTTTTCATTTATGTGAATCTGAAAGGTTATAGCTACAAACAAGGGATGTTAATCCTGATTAAATGATGGACCATACATTATTTTCTAAGTAGTCATGAATTCCATTTTTGCCATTTGTATTTGCGAATTACCGGAGAGAAGAGATGATAAAAGAGAAAATAAATATGGAGCTTCGAGCTCGTATTTTGCTTGTAATCTCCATCTCTTCTCTCATTTTATATCTTTCTGTTGAAGGTATAAATATCCTGCCATCGATAGCTCAACCAGCTTCTAAATTAGATGAAGGTAATCAATTAGATAAACACCAAGGTTCACGAGTTTTAGACGAACCTAAAGAGGCATCCAGACATCCGCTTGGCCCGACACCCGAAGCACAAAAATCATCTGGCTCAGCTTCTTCCCCTGGTTCGGGCCAAAAGAAGAAGGCACCTAACCCAACCACATTATGGGGTGGAATCAGTGGGGTTCTAGAGGAAGCTGAAAAGACGATTGCACCGGTTACATCTTCGATAGTAAATGAAGCTGAAGCGGTTTCGTCATCAATTTTTGGGCTAGGTACACATGCACCTAGCCCGACTCCCTCATTTTCGGGGCCTGTTCCCTACCCAAACTCGCCCGCGCCTCACCCAAACACGTATCCTATTTCAGAGCATGCTCCTTTATCAAATTCACCATCCTCTAGAGGCACGGGCCTAGGCCCGACTCCATCTCCATTCTCAGGACCCGTTCCTTACCCGAACCCGTTCTCTTCTTCACCTGGCTCGGACCCTCTTCCACCTTCATCTCCATTTCCAGGGCCCGTTCCTTACCCGAACCTGCCCTCTCCTTCACCTGACTCAAACCCTCTCCCAGGTCCATTTCCAGGACCTGTTCCTTACCCAAACTCGCCATCCTCTTCACCAGGGTCAGTCCCGGTCCCAAGCCCAGCTCCTGGGTTTTTCGATCATGACATTGCTTTGGCCATTGAAGCCCGGATCAAGCAAAGTCAAAGCGATTCCCAGTTAGCGATGGATGAGGCTAAGAAGCTTCTAAAGGACCCAAAAATTGCTTCTTCTGAAACGGGCGTGTGTTTGAGTAAATGTGTGGATAAATATAGTGCCAGCCTAAACAAACTGAACCGGGCGATAACAGATCTCGGGGTTCGTGATGTAACGTTGCTGGCGGATGATTTTGGTGCGGTGGAGACGGATATTAATACTTGTCAAGCATGTTTTACAGAGAATAGGGGAGAGGATTCTCCATTGAAGGCGTTGGAGGAGGCGACGGCGAAGGCGGCGCGTGAATGCTTAACTGTTATGGATTATGCCGCTTAAGTTTTTATTTTGTTTTATTGTAGTAGATATAAATTGTTAATCTTTATGTAGATTATTTATTTGTATGTATTTTTGGCAGGAAGAAACTTTAGCAATATATAATCTTGTGCTACAAAATCAGTACTCTTGGTTGACAAATTACAAGCCTACCCAAACCATTGAAACCAGACTCCCATTTGGTTTAATATATATTTGGATTACCTATAAAATTGTTTTAATAGTTAGGTAATCTTAATGAAAAAAATTAAATAAGTAAGTGAATTTTCTATATAGTATCAGATAAACGTAAAGAGTTGACTCCTACAAGAATTTGAGATTCTTTTGCTAAACTCAAGGTATTTGAGATTCCGTATTATTTGCTTGTCAACCACTTTCCTGTGCAGCAATTGTCAGGGATGTCTTCGATTCTGGCTACATATACTTGGACGACGACATCGATTCTCAACTACAGACGTCGATGATGAGTTCGATTCTGGCTACAGATGTTGATGACAAGTTCGTTCCACCTGTAGACGTCGACAACTTCGATTCTAGCTACGGATGAACCAAAACAACTTCGATTAGGGTTCGAACAAGTCGACGTCTTCTTGGAATTTGGTTGCTACAGACGAACCATTATCGTCTTTGACGAATAACTGCGATTGATTAGGGTTGTACAGAGGAACCAAAGTTCGAAGATTAGGGTTCAACCAAGTCGACGAGTTCTTGGATTAGGGTTGCGACAATTATCGTCTTTGACAAACATGTTGATTATGGTTGGTACTATGAATGACGACCATCTTCGATTCCTTAGTTGCCAACCGACATAGTAAGGTAATTGACATATTCAAATTTCTTTTAAATTCTAATTTCTAGTCAAAATCCAAGTAATTTGAAAACAACATGTGAGCCAAAATGGGCGTAAGATTTTCAAGATCAACGTTATATTTAGAACTTGTTTTCGTCTTCTACGAGCGAGACTACAAGATTTTATAATAAAACATTGGTTTTTTATACGAGTTGTAATTTATAAGGACTTTTTATATAGTTATTTTCAAGATTTTGGCTAGGGTTTTGTATTAATATTTCTCTTTTTTAATTTCATACTAGTCTTACAATTCTATCCTCAAGTACAAATGACACCATATATGTTTTAGATGACTTAAAATGATTCTACATATATGAAACTTTAAGTGTTAAAAATGGTTTTAACCTTAAAGTTTCTACTTTGTTTAGTGTGAACCTTAAAAACTTTTTGTATAAAATTTAACACTTAAAATTTGTTTGGTAGTGGTTTATCCTCATAAGAGTGACATGTCAGGTTCGGGGTGGGAGAGGGGTAACGACGCTGGTGGGCAGGCCGCTCCAGCCCCAATTGGACCCGCCAAATTGTGTCCCGTTATGGTCCCCACGTCATGGAAAGAAGCCCATATTCGACCGTTGCAACTTGCAACTCAACTTTTATACCCTTTGATTTGACCTATAAATCCTCATCATTTCAATTCCTTTTTTCACATTAGAAGTATATTATTTTCATCCTACTTTCTTATTATGTTTTTAAAAAATTTCAAGCACCCTACTTACACAAAAACAAATGGATTCAAGCCAAGACAAGAGTCAAGTGGTAAAGAAGTAGAGTAACAAACCATGACTATAGAGGATGTACAAAAAGCCATCTCACAAGAGGTAGAAGAAACATGTGTACACCAATAGGAGGTAAATTCGAAACTTTTGGAGAAGATAAAAAGATTGTTAATCTACGTAAGAGAGACGAACTGTGTTTGAGAAAAAAATATCTCAATTATCTTGAAGCGAGTCATAATATGACTGGATGTCACTGCTTGTTCGTAGCGAATAAAGTCGACCGTTAGGTTGCTTTTCAAAAAAAAGTTTGACGCATAACATATTGTGTATTTTTTTAGTTAGTTTATGTAGTTGTATTTTTCTGTGTTTTAAGTAACTTTAGTAAGTTGTATTTTTATGTAAATTTATCTAGTGTAGTTTTAGTGGGGTGGAGAGATAGAATGATGACCACCACGGGGTTTTAATTAGGATAGAAGATGGTACGAGTAGAAAGTGAAAAGTTGATGTAGAAAATGAGGCGTTAGGGTGGAAACATGACGACACTCATTACCTCGATTGGTGTTGGTGTTTGCGGAAAAAGGTTGGGAGTGACTTTGTCGGTGACAGTTTTGGTGTTCATCGGAAGAGGAGACGAGATTGAAAGAGAGATTGGGTGAGGGGGCGTTTGAGTTAGAGGGCAGAGAATGTATGAGAGAAGGAGGTGTTTGTGTTTGGATACATTAACTTGTGAAAAACAAGATATAAGAGTCAAACCGCAAACAAAACAAAACTTATGATATAAAGTTATTACCAAACAAAATTTTATAGGTCAAACCATCTAAAAACTTTAAAGTTTAAACCAAAGCTTTGAGGTTCTGTTTTAACCCGAACTCTGATTTGGACCTTTTCGTCTTCGTAATTACGATTACGATTACGATCCAAGATTCCAAGTGTAAGATAATGATTTGGACCTTTTGGTCTTCGTAATCCAGACGTTGAGAGGAATACACGTTAAACTTAAATGATAACCACAAACCCAGGCCCAACCCGAATACTCATATTTGGGTTTTACAATCCCACACGCAAAACCCAAACAAAAATCTCATATCTATTTCCTTTATCTTCTCCTACAATCCATCCCTCCGCCTCACTCCGCCACGGTCGTCGGTGTTATTCGGATAATCCACCGTCTCTTCCGACACCGGAACACTACAAACTACCTCTCATATACGTAAACTCAATGGCGCAATCTTGCGTTCCTTCTCTCAGATTCAACCCTCTCGTCTTCTCTTCTACAAAAAACCCTAGCTCCATATCCGAACAGAACTTCCTTCCCCTTCATTCCAGGTATCAATTTTTACTGTTTAGGATCACTTTACTCCATAATTATGCGTTTTTATTGTTAAAATTGTTCATTGATTGTGACTAGAACACGAGATAAAGTATATGAAGTAATTTGTTTAATCCGCTTGGGGAAGAAATCCTCTATTTCAATTGTCACAAATTGTAGAAGAATTTAGTTGAATTTGGAGTAAACACATAGTTAAGGTTTTGGAAAGAGCACATAAGGAATAGCACATTACAATATACACACTGTGACACTGGGATTATTGTCTAAAGATCTAAAAGGTTAATCTATTTCGTGAGAAATTGCTTATTGAAATTCTCGATTAGTTTGGCTTAAGTCTGAGATTTTAATCTTATGAACATTATCGATAGCAGGAAAGTTAGTAAATTGAGAAGTAACCAGAAAGCTCTACGGAGTTCTTCAGTCAAAGCTGTCTATTCTGGTGATTATTCAACACTTGACAAGAATTCGAGGCAGGGAATATGGTCCATTAGGTACGGGTTCTTTCATTTTTGTTTTTCAATCTGTTCTTTTTTCATAAATGTTGAATAAATTTTTAATTAATAGGGAGGATGTTCAAGTTCCATCATCACCCTACTTCCCGACATATGCACAAGGTCAAGGGCCACCTCCGATGATGCAAGAACGATTCCAAAGCGTTATCAGTCAGCTTTTCCAATATGTGAGTTTGTATGTCATTTCTGGCCTTTTGTTTTTCTTTTCGTTATTATTTATTTGATTGTTTGCTTGTATTTATAGAGAATAGTACGTTGTGGTGGTGCGGTCGATGACGATATGGCGAACATTATAGTTGCTCAGCTGTTATATCTTGATGCAGTTGACCCCAACAAGGTTTGATCAGATTGATGACTTTTCTAATTAAGCATTTTTAAGTATTTTATGTAAACATAAAGTTATTTTTTATTTTCTTCTGTTAGTTACTTATTTAGTGGCTATAAGGATTTCTTTGTTAGACAATATCTTATGAGAACTTATCCTTTTAATGATGTCATTTTTCAATTTTCGAATACTATTGATAGGATATTGTGATGTATGTGAACTCTCCTGGCGGTTCAGTCACTGCTGGTATTATGCTTCTTTTAACCCTTGA
Organism: Drosophyllum lusitanicum; assembly: GCA_032274825.1. NCBI lineage: Eukaryota > Viridiplantae > Streptophyta > Magnoliopsida > Caryophyllales > Drosophyllaceae > Drosophyllum > Drosophyllum lusitanicum. The sequence continues at coordinate 1,833 of JAUEJL010007915.1, read as the reverse complement.
TTCCTCTGTTCTTCACATGTAATATTCTATGGACAATTCGTTAATTCTTGAAAATCTTTTTTGTTGCATGTGTACTTAATTCTTGTAGGTATGGCCATATTTGACACCATGAAGCATATTCGCCCTGATGTTTCCACTGTGTGTGTTGGACTTGCCGCTAGGTAACTGATTTATTGATGCATTGTGCTCATTCTATATCATTATAACTAATTAGTTTTAAGTTTTAACATCTGTTTTACCAAAAAGTAAGTTGTTGATTAATATGCTTTTGCTCATTTATTTTATAGTATGGGTGCTTTCCTGCTTGGTGCTGGCACAAAAGGTGAAGTATCTTACTTCGACTCACTCTAATTTCCTTATGATTTCTATTGCTGAAATTTTCTTATATTATGGTTTTATCTGTACAATCAAAATTGTAGGAAAAAGGTTCAGCCTTCCAAATTCTAGGATAATGATACATCAACCTCTTGGTGGGGCACAAGGTGGACAAACTGATTTAGATATTCAGGTATGTCTTCTTTTGGCTGATTTTTTTTTTGTTTACTTCAATCTTATATTCAATTTCAACTTCTCAAACAAAAGCCAAAGATTTTGATTGAACCTGACATAGCACACATGTGGTTTGAAATGTGCTTATTTGTATTTGTTACAACATTACTTAATCACAATGTGTTATGATGATTAAGAATAGCAATCTGCTTTTAGGCAAACGAAATGTTGCATCATAAGGCGAATTTGAATGGATATCTAGCATATCACACGGGTCAAAGCCTTGATAGAATCAATCAAGACACCGATCGTGATTATTTCATGAGTGCCAAAGAAGCCAAAGAATACGGGCTTATTGATGGTGTTATTATGAATCCTCTTAAAGCTCTCCAACCGCTTGCAGCCGCCTAGTAAGCAGCATCAGTAATCGTTTTTAGCTTTGTAAACCAACTTTATTAATTGCTGCACTTAAGTAGCGTCAATCATGATGTTGTGCCAACTGCCAAGTTGAATTTCATGCTGAATTACGCAAATAATATGACGAGTCTTCTTGATCCTTGTCTTGGTAGTTTGTCCACATTAGAACTCTCTTTACATGTTAAAAAAGTAGTGTAATTTTTTTCTCCAGTCATCTAGTTATTTTAAATGTCATAATTTTTTTGTTGACAATATATATTTATATCCTTACAAAACAATGCCCTGCTTCAGTATGTTTCTTTTTAAATATTTTTGAATAAGATATCTTTCTTCCTCTCTTTAGTAAGAGGAAGGGTATTCAGGAACATTGAGTTTAAATTGATTTTAAATTTTGATCGGAGTAATTGCGGCTCTTTTACATGTAGATGTCAGTTAGGGCATCGAGTTTTGTAGCTTAGATATCACTTATCAGTTTCCCTTATATGAACCAAGCTCCTTCATTCTCATTTATATTATGTTTTAGTATTGTATTCAATTGTTAATCATTTCCATCATCTGAATTTTGTATAATAATTAGTTGTTTCTTGTTTAACTGTAGGGCAAATGTAAAAAAACCCAAACTCTTACCCTTTTCTTAGATAAGTCTATGCACCTTATTTTTGCATGAATAAATCATTTGACTTGCCATCTTTAAGGCCTTCCGTAAGGCATCACCCGAAGGACTCGGGTTCCCTTCGGGTTCTTCGGGTGCCTTCGGGAACACCCCTACGGGTGGTACTTCGGGTGGGGTAGCCGGGTCCGTGAAACCGAAGCATTTTCCCTTTTATTTTATTTTTTTTCTTTTCTCGATGAACGGCTAGTTTAAAAAAAAAAAAATTTTTTTTTCAAACTTCAAACGGCTACATATACGTTAGACATATATATATA
>JAUEJL010007904.1:0-10163 GCA_032274825.1 Drosophyllum lusitanicum | reverse complement strand
TATATATATATATGTGTGTGTGTGTGTGTGTGTGTGTGTTTGTGTATATATATATAGTAAATAACTGTGTCATCATTTTTCCTTAATTAATGGTGATTCCAACAATCAAAACCTTTGACTTTTTAAAACCTTTTTTTATTTGTAATCTTTTTCTTTAATATATATTAAAAGAATCTAACAAAATTGAGAAAAAAAGGGAAAAGTTTAACTATGTTTATCACACTCACAATAAGAAAGACTAATTTACATAATTAAATGTTTCTTTAATATGTAATTATCACAACACACTAACGGTGACAACATAATCGAGACCGTTAAAATTTCTTTTAATATGTAAAATTTACATTAACTATCTCTGTGCTACACAGTGAATGGTTATAATTTATTTTCAAGTATTATAAAATTTCCTTTCGTCTTTTTCATAATTATCTTAAATAATCAATGATATAATACATAAATATGCAAAACTAAGTATTTTTATATCACTTACTTATGTTTTTGTTCAATCTTTAACTGATATTTGATTGTTATAATACGTTTTGCTTTCACTAATTGTCAATTATTTTACGGTTTCTCAAGCAAAGAATAATAATAGTTTAAAAGATCTAATTTGCGATAAGAAGTCAACCCTACAAATAAAACAATAATGTTGTTTATAAAAAGATTCTACAAAAAAATCTGATTATGTTATGTATGAATTTATGGTTTCTAATAGATTTATCACTTCCTAATTAATTTTATATCTCTATGTATGTTTTATAATTATTTTACTATATATTAGATTTTTTAATACTATACAAATTTAAAATTTATTTTAACTATACCCATGTTTATACACGGGGTCTTGAGCTAGTATGTAAAATATGGTATAAAATGGTGTATCACAATAAATGGGCTTTCCAAATAAGGAATGGCCAACTGTCATTGATAAAGATATTCTTTCCAAAAAATAATAAAAACTTTAGAGTCAAACTCGGTTAACATAACTCAAACATCTTTAATTTTTCTTTAATTTTTAAACTTTAAAATTTAATATATATTAAAAAAATAAAATTATAATGTCATCATCCTATTTTTAAAGATTTTTTTACCAATCATGTCCCTTTATTTTCTCAAACGCCTTTAGAATTAATTGTTTTTACGCAAAAAGTTTAAGCCTTGCATATTGTTCAAGTTTTTCCTTTTTTTAGGTCATTTAGCTAACACTAAAATATATCATTATAACCTTAAGCCAATCATGTCCCTTTATTTTCTCAAATGCCTTTATTTTCTTTTCTTTGGGTGATTTAATTTGTTAATATTTTTTTGTGTGTTTTTTACTATACATATTAGTATTGTTTAACACCGAAAACATTTAAAATTACTGTAATCATTCGCATGTTTATACACGAGGTATTAAGCTAGTGTTCGATTAAAATCATATGGTGTCATTTAGAATCAAAATCATTGCCTTTTAGTTGAATATTTTGTATGGAGAATGTTTAAACGAGAATTGTTTTTTATACGAGAATTGCGAGAACCAATCTTGTCTCTTGATTAAAATAAATTAATGGCTAAGAATTCTAATGGCTCATTAATGAGGTGTATTATAAGACAATAAAGTTAATCTAATAATGACTCATCCACTCTAGTGTAATTTATAGTTAAGTAAATATATAAATGTTCAAAAAAAACCCTATTAATGAGTCATTAATAGAAGTATTTTGATCATTTATATATTTACCCTACCATAATTACGTCTAGGTGAACCGTTATTAATAAGTGAGACATGATTTACCCATCATTAATGAGAGCATATTACAAAGCACCCCAATTATCTCTTAAAAACCTCACCTTATCACCTTGCCCTACTCTCACTTGAAAGAATCTGAAAACAATTTAACTCAACGCACCCAAAATTTTAGCAACCTTTAAGATATTACTTCACACCCTTCCCACACCACCTCCATCTCTAATATCATTTGCACTAAACACTTCCTCCCCTTACAAAGAAAATAACACCCTACCCAAAGTAGCCCCTACCCACCCTAAACCGACATCATCACATGGGCCAAACCCACCCACCCACCCACACACTCAACTCTTTATATTTGCTTTCTCAAGAGGATCTTCATCATTCCACCAACATCTCTCTCTCTCTAAGTTTTCAAATGCTCTCTTCTTCTCTCTAAGTCCAGCCAGCCACTAATTAAATCAGACCCAAAATCCCTAGTATTATCAAGTTTTTAAAGATCCAAGTAAAGATCAAGCTAGATTCAAGTGTTGGTATGATATCTTTTTTCTTGAATTCTCTTTATTTCTTGCATTTTCTTGACCATTCTTCATCTTTTCATGTGTTTTTGAGTTCATATGAACACCAAGGTGCTGTAATGGTAGATTATACATTAAAAACATGAAAAAGTTCAAAACAAAGTGTTAATCAAAGATCCATGTACTAAAAACTCAAGAAAAATGGTGTTCATGCACATGCATGTGAGTTTTTACACTTGCATGTGGGTTTTCTTTAAAGAAACCATCATTTTATGTACATGCATGTAGATTTTAGTATAAAAAATTGGAAAAGATGAATATTCAAGCAAAAAGTATGGTGAAATCTAATGGTGGTGATTATGAACACCAAATCTATGTTATTAAGTAAAGAAAATGAAAAAGGAGTTCTGATAGCAGATTAAGGCTTGCTTGTATTGACCATAACTTAATGATTACATATCCAAACAATTTGACTCTTTTTGAAAGTTTTATCTCTGAGTTAACTTTCATCTCCAATTGGAAATTCAAGATTTCATAGAGATTTGACCTATAAACTCACGTAACAAGGTAGAAAGGTCAAAGTATCACCGAACAATAAAAGAACTCACTTGCATGCATCATAAATCATTCAAAAGTTGTACAAATAAATTGGTTTTTCTTCTAGAAATTTAAATTAGTGAGTTATCTTTCAAATAAAGTTAACCTCACTAAAAAATAATAAGTATTAATCCATCAATCATGAAAAATAAGTTGCATGTGCAAATCTGAGAATCTGACAGTTTCACACAATGAACTTTAATAGATCATAACTTGGTCCACACAAAGTAAAAAATAGTCAAGTTTTTTTTTAAAGTTACATTATTGAGTTATAAATCAAACCCAATTTGAATTACCTAAAAATAAGATCGTTTGAGTCCTCAAACCCTTAACACAACATAGAGGGGTCGACTAGTTTGTAACCAGTGAGACCTTAATTTATTTAAATCTAATAAAATACTTATGAGTCCTTAAAAAATAAAAAATTTATACTGTATACCCTAAAGACATGAAATAATAACATGTAAAAATAAGGATCCTTAAATAATTCGTTAGGGTACTAAAACATTACACCAAAGTACAACCTAAGAAGCTGGACAGAAATGAATTTACAAGGCAAAGATAGAAAAATGAAATCTTTAAGAATAGGACATAATAAATAATATTAAGGTATAAAAATCATATAAGTAAGATAAAAACACCTAAAAAGTAAATATAATACTCAAAACATATTAGCATCCATATAAAAGAAAACTTGGATTAATGTACATAGTTTAAAAATATTCTCAAAATGTAACCACATCACTACAAATCATGATAATTATAAAATATATAATAATATGTCTATATTTTGAAATATTAATAAGTACCTACCTCAAACCTACAAGTTAAGTTAGTAAATATTTCCCATCTTTAATATAAGGAAAAAAAATAATTAAATAAAGATTCTACATAAATAACCCAAGAAATACTATAAAATACAAATATTGTATAAATAACGCATTACTAAATATTCATTTTAATAAATTACATCATGCTCTATTAAAAAATAAATATTAGAACTAATAATGAAATATTATTTTAATAGGAAAGAAGCACATCGGGTAATTGGGAATATAGGTCCAGTACTTAGCAGCAATAAGAATTTGCGGTGAGTATTCACAACCACATTTTTATTTACTATATTTTATTTTGGGGTGAAAGCATGATCTATTATATTGGGAAAGCTAATTGCCTTATTATTTATTTTAAAAATGTGATGGAAAATTTTGCACTATGGTAATATGCTTCGATGTGCTTGAGTTCGTTATTTATAAAGTCCCAAATTTAGACATTATCTATTAACTCCGCTAGTGAGCCTATGGTACTTGTAGGTAGCACTATTTGGGGTCGACATCCCCAACTTATGGTTGATGAACTATAGGTGTACTTTACCACTACTAACGTCATTTATATATGGGCGTTAGGGTTATTTTGGGTATAGTATGTCAAGAGGTTGGATAATGGCTCAGGTAGCAAACATCATAGTATAAATAACGCATTAATAATTATTCATTTTAATAAATTACATGATGCTCTATTAAAAAAATAAAGATTAGAACTAATAATGAAATATTATTGTAATAGGAAAGAAGCACATCGGGTAATTGGGACAGAATTCGCGGTGAGTATTCACAGTGTAACACCGTAAATCTCAAGCCATTTTTTTAATCACGGGGGAAGCCTTGAATAAAATATTATACAATAACACCCACAACAAATACATACTGTTACAAAATATTACAGTATCTAGTTTGTGTTACAAAAGTTATACAAAATATGGCTCATCTTTTTCTCAAAACAATATCAGAGCGTTGGTCAAATTTTATTTCACACAGAACTCTCAGCTAAACAGCTGCACTTACCAAAACCTGCAAAACGGAGTTAAAGGTAGGGAATTAGCACAAAGCTAAGTGAATAGAAACTACAATCACAAACAGCAGTCAACAACAACCAATACAACAACAAAATCAAGTAATCACATAAATCCAGAGAACCGACGGTTCAGCGTAGAACCTATAACAAATTGCGGGCCAAAGCAAAGGTTTACCGATAGCCCTTTGCTACTTGATACAGTTAAACCCTTACGTTGCAACAAATGCATCAGAAGATCTAGAATTGTGCAACCACTAGCAAACGAGCCCAGCCCAATTCCACGATAGCTGATCTCTATCATATAATGTACTCATTATCATCCCATGAGCAAATATCGGCCAAATAGTCACACAACAGATATTCCATCATCAATCAGACTAAATAGTCTATCAAAGCATCAATCAACTCAATTCCATGTAATCATATCAGTTACAACTATTACCACCCGTGAGTTAACGTCCACTCACCTCGGTTCTTAATCTTCCAACTTAGTTATCTAATCTTACCGAGTTTTCTCCTTTCCTGAGAACATAACAACACAGGAATCAGTCATTCAATTCATCAGTATATATCTCAATTTGTAACACCTAAATTCTTAAGCCATTTTTTTAAATCCCTGCGGAAGTGTTACTAATTTTTCATAAACAAAATCACCCACAAATACAAAGCATTGTTTACAAAATACAGTATATGTGTGTTACAAAGGATATTCAAAATATGGCTCGTCGCTATTCAAAACATAACATCAGAGCGTTGGTCAAATTCCCCTTCACACACAAACCCCAGCTAATCAGCTGAACTCACCGAACCTGCACAAACGGGTTCAACAGTGGGGAATTAGCACAAAGCTAAGCGAATAGAAGCTACAAACAAACAGTTATCAGCAACAACCAACACAAATCAACAATCAATCACACAAATCCAGAGGAACGGCGGTTCTGTCAAACCTTCAACCAATGCGGGCCAAAGCAAAGGTTTACCGATAGCCCTCTGCCAATTGGCACAGTTAAATCCCCTCCGATACAACACATCCATAAGAAGGTCTACAGCTGCTCAACCAATAGCAAACGGGCCCAGCCCAATTACACACATAGCTGACCTCTATCGAAAACCATGCATGTACACATACCATTAACCATGTATACAGGCCAAACACCATGTGCACATACCAATAACCGTGTGCACAGGTCAAACAACACATAAGTAGATAACCAATCATCGATCAACAAACATCAAATTATCAGACTAAACAGTCTATCATAGCATTAATCTTCTCAATACCAAGTAACCATATCAGTTACAACCAATACTACTTGAGAGTAAACCTCCACTCACCTCCGTTCTCAATCTCTTTACTCAGTTGTCTAATATCAATGAGTCTTCGCAAATTCCTAATAATACAACAACACCGAAATCAGTCTTCGATTCATAAATATATATTCACATATATTTATATCAAACATAACCATTCACAACAAAATTAGAATCACTCATAAAGCAAGCATATAACATGCAACATAATCGAATCAGCGAACAAAAGTCCAAAACTGCAGTTTCCGCTGGACGCGACCTACATTGACTCATCGCGTCACACAATTTCAAAGTCGGACCCTCTTCAGCTTGACCGGAGCCCAAAGTCGGACGAATTGGGGCCTAAAGTCGGACGACCCGGGGCCTAAGTTGGACTACCTTCAGCTTGCCCGGGCCTAAGTCGGACCCCTTTCAGTCACAACCGGGGCCTAAGTCGAACCCCTTTCAGCAAGCCCGGGGCCTAAATCAGACCCCTTTCAGCTCCTCAACTTCATCTTCTTCCCTGTTCATCTTATAGCAGAAAAACCCACATACATACATACAATCTGGAAATCTTCATATCATTAAGAAACATTCCCAAATTACAAACAAACCTCATATAACACTTAAACAAACATCATAATCGTACGAAAACCAATTAAAACACTCTATTCAACAAAACCCACCTGCTAAGTTTTCTTCAAAACCTTCAATGGAGTTCTTAGCTTCTAACAACCAAAACCCAGCAAAGACATGTCAAGATTAATATAACTCACACTAGAAACATTAACCAACCTTTTCTTTGCAACAAATCAAACTTCCAAGTTTTCAAGTTCTTGAGTTCCTTGTTCTTCCAAAACTCACTTACACACACACTTTACACACAAAAGATATTTTCAAATGAGAATGTTGATGACTCACACTTTTCTAAACTCAAATACACATCACATGCATGCGACCAAGACACACAAATTCAAGCATGAGGTGGCATGCAAAATTGATGCACATCCATATATACATATCATCAGTACACATACACACTTAAAATCAATTAAATTGATTTGATTAAACATGAGATGACAACTAATTTTAGATATTTATAAACACAGTGTGCTACACTGTTTTCTAACATACAGTTAATTAATTAAACAATCACTCCCAATTAATTAACATGCTACGAGGTATTTTCTACGACCCTCGTTCAAAAACGAATTTGTTTATTAACATAAACGCATGCGATATAAATATTTATTTAATCACTTATAATCATACAACATTTAAATAACCACAATTAAACTTACCACCGACCCGATTACGACTAGGCCGAGTTTACGGATGTTACATGCCCCATAAAATTACAATTTTCATATAATTTCACAAAATATCCCTAAATAATATATTACAATGTAACTATACAAAACATGGTTAATTTAATTGAGATAAATACAACCACCTACCACACATATACAAAACTTGGTAATTAATTATCACAGTTGAGATAAACTCAGTTAATATTTTATCATAAATCTTCCACAATTGCAACAACCTACCTCAAAAATCTTTCTTTCTTCTGCACATAGTTAATATATCTGCAATACCACATACATTTGTGTTAGCTTTCGTATATAGATATTCTTTGTTAATTAAGATTTAAAAAATTTGCGTTACAAACATTTTTCAAAAGCTAGAAAAAGTTGTCATAGTCCACACATGTGTGTGTCAGTGTGTATGTGTGTGTTATTGTTTGTGTATGTGTCAATGAATAACAGTAATCGAATATAATAAAATAGTATTTACTTTACCCGATCAAATTGGACACATTTTGTGCCATGTAGTAACAATATCACGTAATTCTTTTTGGAAAAATGAATGACGATTCCACGGCACCTATGTAAATAACAAGTATATACATAGACAAGTATATTAAACGGGTGAAATAAATATATATGTGTGTATACATATATAATATATAAATATAATGTGTATATATATATATATATATATATATATATCACAACACAAGTATATACATGTTATAAAATGGTAGAAAATTTTATAAGTGCTTACCGTAGGAGGAAAATGCACATGATTCCAGATCACAAAATCATACATCCACCTCATAACATAATATCCACATTCCTAATATTCTTTTTGTTGGTTACACTAAATTTTAATATCACAAGTATACGTATTATTCAATGTAAAACTCAAATCAATGTGTTTGTATATGTATACATATAATGACATTGTCTATCTAATCATATTCCATGAGAGATTACCAATAGCACTAGAAAGAAAACAAAAGGTTGTGTTAGCTTTGTACGACAAATGTGAAAATATAGTAACCCAAAGTAAAAAAATACTAACTCATTCACACATTTTGTGAGAGCGTAGGATTTCTCTGTCTTTGATTTATCCTTATTCAAGGAATCAAGAATGTAGCCCTGACCCATTCTAGGCCGTAGTATAAACAAAACTCAATGATTACTGAAAATGTGTAAACACATTAGTCTTGACAATTAACATATTAACTAGTAACTTATATAATAATAGTTAGATAGTATATCACCTTTGATAAAATGGAGCAATAAAAAAATTGTGACTAGAGTAATTGGGGTTTTGTATTACTCCTCTCAAGTATTCTACAGTGGCCATTTCCATACATAGACATTCATCACGCATTATCCTACAAGGGTTGAAGAAACGTAGTTTTGCCCGACTAGATGTGTCCATTGAGTAGTATAACCCCCTTGTAAACATGATAATGCCGTTAAATGAGGATCAAATAAAATTAAATGAAGGGAATACAGTAAAAATTATTCCACTTACTTGCAGAAATATGTAACTATGCTTGTTTCTATCCATCCGTCTATCCATAGGAACCTCGTGTCATCGGGCTCTAACAAATATGGATACACCTCTGATTCCCTAAAGATCTTGGTTTCTATATCATAGTCGAATAACTAAGTAGGATCATCACACATCATCCAACAGTTATAAGTCTCTTGTACAACATGGTCTCTACCATCCATTTTACTAGAACCCTTTTGAAGTTTATTTAACATTAATTCATCTTATTTTTGTCCGATGATATCCCTTTCTCGTTTAGCTTCCTCTTCGGTCACCTTTACTTATATAATACGGTCATATTTTGATTAATAAATTAATTGAAAGGTTTTTAACATTTACCTTGTTGATAGTAACCAAACTATTTCATGGCATCACATCTCCTAACATTTTCTTGTTTGTAGTAACCAAATTCTCAACTGTCTGCAAATATATGATAGGTTATATTTTGTTGCATAAATTATATACAAGGTTCTAGAATTTACCTTGACGATAGAACCCAACATCTTTCCTTGTGTCTCATCTGTAGGCATTTTCTTTTGTAGCGGGGTCTTATGTAAAAGGTTCAATTTGATGTGAGTACTTTTGTTATAACATAACATAAAGTAGGATAGGTTCTATAAATGTACCTTACAGCAAGCCATTCTAGACATTGGCCATTGAGTAAAACTATTTTTTGCTTGAGCCAATGTCTTAGGTTCACTTGTGTTCCACGAAAGCTCTAAGTTCTCATGACCCGCAGTGATTGAATCTACAGAGACCTTCATGTAGCAAGGTAGCATACGCACACCATGTATTTTACCATCCTTGAGTGGATGTAAAATCCCTCGAGCAACAGCAATGTTGTTGTTGTTTGTGTAAGGGTCGAACAAAGCGACAGGTGTAGGCTCCTATAAATCATGTAGTATGAATATTGAAATACAAAAGACTTCCTTAGCATATATTGATATCAAATAACGTCAAAATTCAAGACTTGAGGTATACCGTTTGTAATTCTTAAGTCCTAACCAATTTTTGTTTTATTAGCAAGAAGTAGTAAATTGCAAAGCAAAGTACAAAAATATCAAGGAGGTCCCCATATGTATGTATATATATATATATATATATATAATTGAAAAGATGTAGGTATACCTTTATTTCAGACATAGGCGGAAGGGAATGGATGGCGTGGGAGCGAATCGGGACCGAAGATGGGACCCGAGCACGGGTGGAGATAGGAACGGGGTGAGGGGCTGGGAAGTAGGTGAGTTGTGATAACTTCTCTCGATACTTCTCTTCAAACATCATCTCGAGTTTTGCTGATGTTTGTTGCATGTAGGCCTGCA
>JAUEJL010007893.1:0-10165 GCA_032274825.1 Drosophyllum lusitanicum | reverse complement strand
GGCTACCAACGGATCAGATATTTCTGCCGTGGCAGAAACCGGCGATCGGAGGTAGGGAGGACGACAACTAGGGTTTTCAGAGAACAGGCTCTAATACCATAAAAGTGTTTATGGTATTGATTAATGAATGATTTACAATACAAAGGAGATCCCTTAATATATCTCAAAATAATTGCCTAACAAACTTTCTAATTTATAGAGAATTCTATATTGACTAATAGGTCACACGCTGATATGGATGCCATGCAACCTTTTGGACATGGACATAATAGTTGATTATATAAGCTAAACTTAAATCCTTGTTTATTTTTCAAATCTCATTTCTATATTATGATTATGATTATTTTATTCTGTTAAACCTTTAACATAAAACCAAGCATCCGACACCACCTACATGGCCCAAAAGAAGAATGAATGGAGGAACTCTTCTTATAAGATCCAGAAACAAAAGCAACATTTCCCTTTTCGGCAAAGTTTCATTGCAAAATATTCATAGCAAGGCCTTTGGTACATTATAGTGATTTCAGTAATTATCTAACTTTTTGAACATACCTATTTAGGTTGTTTTGTGTTAAAATTACACATAGACGGCCTTCAACTTATTCCAACCATTTGATCTGTTTCCTTGTACGGTTTTTTTAACTTGTTACAAATAATACATAATCTGATTCGACCCATTCATAAGTAAACTGATTGAAATTGCCACCTGCCCACTTCTAATTTATAACTATGACTTGTGATAAAGATCGAGAACCAAAGTTATGTATCCATCATAGAATCACTTGGCGCCATGTCTAAATAGTGTCATGCAACCATACTATTAAATGGCATGAAACCAATCAAGTTAAATCTATTTCACGTAATAGAATATTTAAGTGACATCAATGAGTAGTCTTACCTGTAAAGGAGCTGCAGAAGCCAAAAAGATTTCACATTCATCAAGAAGAGCTCTTTCATGTAATGCTACATTGGCAAGTTCAGAAGCCAGGGAATGCGTTTTCTCCAACTGTAACTAGCCAAAGATAGTAAGAAGCAGATGGATCTATAGCACATTCCTCAAATAGATGATGAGACATATAACTTGACATATACATGAAGATATATGTTTTAAGGGGTGATTTCGACCCATTTACTTGTGAACGGTTGAATTTTATCTCAAACGTTCGAATGGTTTATATAAATTGGATTAGCTAAATGGGGAACGGGTCAAACGAGTTGAAAGTTCCTCAAAGTCTATTCTTAATGCATGCAACCTCCTAAATCATTTTATTCAAAGGTTTATATTATTATTGTACTTATACTGATTTTCTGATCTCATTATCAACACATTAATCACTAATAAAAAATTTATTATTGTCACACAAAAATAGCGTTACCGGGTCTTCTGCCCCACTTTGACCCATTACCCAACCTGCCTCCTCCAGCCACCTTGCCACCTCTAGTATATAAGAAATGGATTCAAAAGTCGATGGTTTTTGCTGGAGCAAATGGTGTCCATTTTTTGACATAATAGCAATATTTGTTGGGTTTAATCTTGACATTTTAGTTTTATTATTTGTTTTATTTAAGTAGTATTTAATTTGTTATTTGAAATTAAATAAAGTTAGATAGTCAAGTGAGTTGACCTGGTTTTGTGGAGGAAGTCAAGAACGTGGGAGGAAGTCAGGAACATGGGAGAAAGCAGTTAGGTAGTCCTCCTCTAATTTAGTCTATGTATGGCTATATATAGCCTAGCTAGCTTATTTATTTAATGCATGACTTCTCCTTTTTACTCATATATATATTTACTTCCCCTCTGTAAATCACCATAAAAAAACATCTCTTCTTCTTCATATATAGATACGATCCAGTAACAAATACAGTGGGGGCCTGAACCAATAATATTAACTCATAATTTTCGGAGTGTAGTAGACAGTAGTGATGATAAGATGAATTAATTTTGGTCAACATATTATGCAAGAAAAGACCATGTAATGTATATGAATCAAACTGAAATCTGACCTTTGATAGTGTAGAATGTATGCAGGATATCGTTGTTTCTAGTACTTGGACAGTTGAAAAAACAATCAACTTTAAAGATTCAATATCTGCCTGCGAGTATTAAATTGAACATTACACACTTTGTAAAATGACTTGAGCAATCTTTTAGGAAAAGATCATACCTCTACCCCTCCAGTAATAGGAAGTGAAAGACTTCTTGCCTGTAGATCATTAGTAGTTATAGATACAGCAGATTCATACTCTTTTTGAATTGAAGCCCATTCATCAATATAGGCCATCTGAACCATAACATGCCAGAATGAAATATATCATTAACTGATATTTTTTAATTAAAAAAAGAAAAAGAAATGGAAGACAAGTCAATGACTAAAACTAGAACACGTAGAGTTAACTGTTTTACTTTACATCACAAGTGTAAAATCCTAATAAATAACAGGAAAACAAAATTCTGAATTATTATAACAAACTCCAGTACCAGACAATTAAAGCAATAACAAATATCACTACTTCCTATTTGACTGATGGGTTGAAACAGGTTTGGTTCAAACCTGAGTGATTTTAGGTGCCACTCATAACAATTTTGTTTGACGTGAAACACTTTATGTCTAGAAAAATTTATATAGAAATACAATGTGTCAATATGATCAACAAAAATATTTTGTTTCAATTATACTCCAACTGTTCAAGAATAATATTTGTGGTTTTGATGCATTAGATATACACTTTGGGAGATGTTTGACCTATTTGACCCACTTTCTTCTTGAAGTTTTCTTAATTAAACAATGTAGACCAATTAGAGATCCAGCATAAACCCAATTGACATTGCCACCTCTACTTCCTGTCTTCCTATCATTATTATCATCATCAATTTGGCACAAGAACAAATTCAGGATCTTAAGTTGTATCAACAGATGCTAATTACAAGTTAGACTCTTTATAGATTAGTTCAGCTTCGTCCTAGTGTACTTAAGCTCAAATATTCTTTAAACATGAGCACGATTGATGGTCTATAACTTTCACAATCTAGCATTATGATGAACACAAAGAGTCAAGTGTCTTATCCTATTCTTTTTTAAATAAACGTATACAGGATAAAGAAATTTGACCCCGATCATCAACACTCCATCTATTCCTCTTTTTTTATCTTATAAAGTCATTCTAACTTAAATGGAAGTCAATCTGCTGTGCACAAAAGAAAGTAGATTTCTGTGTACACTTGATTATATTCAAGAACAAATTCAGTTGTGATTAAAGCAACAATGAAAATGAATTACTTGTCGGTATAAAACAGCATACAGCTTTAGCTGCAGTATCAACAAGTCGATTTCAACTTTTGTTGCAGATATAGAATCCCGGATTTCTAAGATGGTTCTCCACACATCAATTAGAGATTTCTGCATTACAAAATATAATATCTATGTCACTCAGCAGGCTTCCCAAAATTATGTGCGCATCAAAGTGAAATTAATTATAGACAACCCTATCAGAAGAAACCAAACCCAGAAAATTCAACTGTATATTCATGTGCTGCAGTGCCATAACCCATAATTCTCACTGTGTATATTATGTTAATTCATTGTTTCCATTACTTCACTTGAATGTCAACGGAGGTGAATTTATCGAAAGTTTACAGCATCGAAAAAAAATTTGTGCAACAAATAAAAGAAGCTAAAGCTGTGAACAAGAAGAAAGTGACAAATGTAGGCCCCAGAATAGACATATCAAGACATTCCATCATGATAAAGATCCAAACCTCAGCAGTCACCCTTTGAAGATTAAGTACAGCGTCTGAACTCGCATTAACAAACTGCCACTGCACTTGTACATTGTAAAGTAGCTCCAGGTACTGACCAGATTCTTTGTAACTTCCCAAATTCTTTTCTTTTCTACTGTCAGTGATTTTTGTGAAAATAGAAAGTATATTAGATCTGAAGAAGTGTCTTGGACCAGATGACTTGTTTGGAGTGGAGTGGACACCTCTAGCATGGGGATCGACACCTCTAGCATGGGAATCAACCAATCTAGTGGGTGTAGGGCTGACCCCTCTAGTAGGAGTAGGGCTGATCCCCCTAGTGGGGGTAGGGCTGACCCCTCTAGGATTAGGGCTGACCCCCCTAGTAGTAAGGGATTTTATCCATCTCGAAGGAGTAGGACTCACCCCTCTCGTGTGTTTAACACCAATTTCTTTGTCTAGAGAAGGACCACTTTCTGTGGAAATAGAAACTGTATTCGAATTGTAGGATTTCTCAGGACTGGATGACCTTAAGGGAGTAAGAACGTCAGGTGAAGGACTAACTGATCTGGCAGTGGGGGTAGGACTGACCCCTCTTGCAGGAGGCATAGGGTCGATATCTCTTGAAGCTAAGGAAAGTTTAACTCCTTTAGTGGCATGTGAAGGGCTAACCCCTCTTCTAGTGAGGTAAGGGTCCACCTCTTTAAAGGTAAGGGACGAGCCCACCTCTTCAGAAGCAGGAGGAGGGTCGACAGTAGAGGAAAGGCTAACCCCTTTAGTCATGGGGGTCAAGCTAACCCCCCTGGGGATGGGGGTATGGCTACCAACTCTATTAGCAGGAGTTAGGCTGACCCCTCTAGCAATAGGGGAAGGGTTGACCCCTGTGACCCTTGTATGTGACGGGGTATCACCTTTTGAGGTTAAACCATATGACTTGTTTGGTGAAGATGGTTGAAATTCAGTAGACCTGTCAATCTTCAACCTACCATCATCGACAACCGATGACGATAGAAGTTTTGTAGCATTACTTGAAGAATCTTGTAAAGTTTTACTAGCATGAGTTTGCAAGGATGATCTCCTGAGGCTGGGTGCCCTAACACCGTCTTCAGAGTGATTAGCATTTTTATTTAAAACATTAGAACCTACAGTCCCAGGCCACCGATGTTGAACAACTTGTTTAGCATGTGAACCATCTTGAGATTTCGAATTCTCTGACTGATCAACAGCATTAGAACTTGTCATGCTAGGCCATCGGTGCTGATTAACTCGTCTAACATGTGAGCTAAGCGAAGGTTTTGAATTTCCCAATTGATCAGCAACATTACAACCCGTTGTGCTAGGCCAAACATTAGAACCAGATGTGGTAGACCAACGATGTTGATCAACTGTTTTTACATGTGACTCGTCTGCAGGTTTGGTGTTCTCAAAATGACCAATAACCTTAGAATCAGTTGTGTCAACTTGTGAGCCATCTGAAGGTTTCAAATTCTCTGACTTATCAATAACATTTGATCCTTTTGTGCTAGGCAACCAATGCTGAGTTTCATCTTGAGGTTTTGAAATCTCTGATGGATCAATAACATTTCTTCCTCTAAGAGGAGTCTTTTCTCTCTCATGCGTAGGGTTACTTGATACAGGCAACTTTGCAGTCTGTTCATCAGCTTCGTTCAATGATGGCTTAGAGGCATTTTGATAATTGGTCTCAGGAGAATGATTCACTCTTTTGGTATCAGGGGTTGGTAATGTATCTGATGGAACGGTAGCACTTGAGTTGCTCCTTCGTGAATGCCATAAGGACTCTGTTAATCTGTTGCTAACCACCTTTTTCGCCACAAATCCCACACTATGAACTGCAGTGGATAGCCCCCATGATGCTTTTGACCTTACATGGCGACTTGTTCCGTCTTGACTTTCAGCAACATTTGATGGTGGTCTAGGGTTCTTTGATTCATGTACATCCATCCACACTATATCAAGCTACATTGATATAATTTTTCATATGATCAAAACATCAGCCTAGACTTGTAAGAACAACCTGCATTTCAAACAATTACTTAAACAAGTTATTTACATAGTGATTATTTTTCTAATAACGAAAATGCGACCTGCGCCAAAATTGGATTCATTTGTTTAATCTTGTTGGCATCATAATCCCTGAAAATAGAAAACATTCCATCTAAGGTAATTAAAATAGAGATGCCCTAATCTCAATTTCATCGTTAATGACCGTATATTTAACCTAGACATTGGAATATCAATAACAAAATCGTTAACATCTGATAATTCTGACAGTAATAGCTGAAAATATAAACAATGAAGCACCAGGTTCAGTCCAATCATTTTTAAGGCCCGGGCATAGAATTAAAAAAGACCCCTAAAAGTAATAAAATTCTAGCCAAAGAGAGTTCCCCATGCCAATATATAATTCATTAATTACAAATTTAAGAGCACAAAATCCTGGCATATTGGACAAAAGATTAATACAGATCAAATGAGAAACTTGAAGAGCATATGGTTACTAAATGATCAGTTTACCACATGCAATTCAAATAAAAAACTTGACTAGTAATTTTATTAAACAGATATCAAAATGAACCAAATATATTTACAATAGTTAAAAAAAATACAAAGTATACAATGATTATAGGCTAATTCATGAGACAAACATCCCAATATCACTGTATCAAGGATTATGTGCTAATTCACTAGTTCTCTGGTTTGGACTTTTCACTTTCTGCCCATGCTTTAATTACTGCAACTCCATCTAAAAAAGCATTCAATCCATTAACCTTCTATAAACAAAGATATCAAAACCTTTATCAAAATTAAAATCACAGATGTTACCTAACTCTAGAAAGAACATCTAAAGAAGCAGTAATCAATTAATCTTTTACATTTCAAAACCTCGATCAAAACTAAATTCACAGAGCTTATTCATAGTAAACTTTTTGGACTGCACAATCTTGATGAACATGATAGCTAAAACTTTGGTTTCTTAACCAATTTATAAGTGATTCAAGAAAGGGATACAAATCTAAATTTGTTGAAGAAACCCAATAAGTTATACCAGAAAACAAAAACGAAAACACATTGCTAAATACCGATTGGAAATAGAAACTTGAATTCCATTTAACCCTAATAAGCAAAATACCCTAATAAAAGAGAATCAGTGACATTTATGAACTCTCACATAAAAAAGAAGTTTTATGATTTAACCTTCAAATCGAAATGGTTGAATGATCGATCAGTGAGTACGTTGATTGTTTCATGTTGTTTGAATCATTGATAATTGATTTTGAAATCTTGCGAGTCGGAGTTGATCAAGCGAATTGAGACGAGTGAACGACATTAAACAAACATTTCCATATTAGTATCAATCTTGAAGTCATTTCCACGACGGGAGTCGTCTCCGATGAATCGTTTCCATATTAGTATCAATCGGAAGTCGCATTAGCTCGCGACCTTTGATTTCTCGCAATATCATTCGTTTCCGGAATCGATAGAAATTTCCTTTACAATGCAATGCAGGCTTGAGGGAACAGAGGGAGAGAATAATAGTTTCCAATGCATGCGTGAGATAATAATACATAAAATATGAGAAAATAAAATATATAAAATTTATTAATTCTTCTTTCTTATCTAATTTTTCGATTTTGATATTTATATTGATTTTGTAACTAATATTACTAACAAGATAAGTACGAGAAAATAGTAAGAGGTTATATCACCTTTCTTTTAAAAGAAAAAATAGCTAAACGACCTGTGTGTTAATATGGGGATGATATAAGTCAATTTTAAATTTATGTAGTTTTAAAGAGTACTAACATGTATAGTAAAAATAATTATAAAGCATTGATAGGAATATAAAATCTCGTAAGAAATGAGTAAACATTACAGAATTTTGAAATTCATACATAATATTATCATTAGATTTTCTGTAGTTACTCTTTATAAACAACATTCATGGTTTTATTAGTAGGGTTGTCTTCATCATCGCAGATTAAAACTTTTTAACTCTCCTTACTCTTCACTCAAGAAACCGCCACATATAACTATCAATGAGTGAAAACGGGTAGTCTAAAAAACAATCCAACATTCAATAAAGATTGACCTTGGCTTTTGTTTATCGTCATTGCAAAACAAACCAAGAGAGGAATCTGCCTTCGTTGGAACTTGAATGATATTGAACATATTTCTAATTTGAAATTAAACATACCGTTAGATATATCATTTAAAGGAATCCGTGAACTTCTTCTATCATTTTCATTTGATATTGAACTGTTTTGAACAGAGTCGTCATGTGTAGAATAAATCATGTAACATCCTCAAACGGGCCTAGTCGTGCGTGAAATAGGTACGCGTGTTAAATTAAATAAATTAATAAAAAAATATATATTCTAGTATTGACATAAGTTAGTAAATTAGCTATTAAATGAGGTTATAAAAATAATAATAATAAAAATAGATAAAAGTAATAAAATATCAAACGGTTTCAAACGAGAAATCCAAAAATATCTCCGTTAGTTCAAACGGGTAAGCAGGTGTTATGTTGTAAGTTGAAAAGGGGAACAAAATACCCATTATGGATATATTTAACCCACACAGTCAGTCTATCTGTATTCACATTCACAAACTCACCCTCAACACACATACTAACACCTACATTGTTCTTGAAGTCTTGGAGGAGGAAATCAAAGGAAAGCAGCCAAGTAATCTT
Source organism: Drosophyllum lusitanicum (assembly GCA_032274825.1). Lineage (NCBI taxonomy): Eukaryota > Viridiplantae > Streptophyta > Magnoliopsida > Caryophyllales > Drosophyllaceae > Drosophyllum > Drosophyllum lusitanicum. Next base: position 1,715 of record JAUEJL010007893.1, on the reverse strand, counting down.
TCTTGTGATTAATTCAAGCTTCAATTCAGTTCTTAATCTCATCTCCATCATCTTCCTCATCCTTGTAAGTCCATATTCTTCTTGTTTTTGATTTTGGGTGTTTAGGTCAAAAAACGGGTCAAAGATAAATTGACCAACAAAGGTTGATTTTAATGTTCTAATTAGTTCCTACATCATCTACAAGTGATTTGGAACTGAAATTATGAATTGTAAATGTTGAATTAGTTGAATTAATTGAAAGTGCTCAAATGGTTCATTGAAGGTGAATTGAAGTTTAATTCTTGTATTAGTTGTTAGAGTAGGTAATTTGAATGTTTATGGACTCTTACTAGTACCCCATATGATGTACAAACACTGGAAATAAGTAGTAGCAATTTGTGATTGAGTTTGAATGGGATTAAAGCGGTGCAGAGCACTGCAGTTCGTATATGTGTCGAGGTCGCGGCACAACCCTTAAGGGGATCGCAGCGTGACCTATTTTGCAGTTTGCTATTTGTTGTTTTTCAGTGTTATGATGCATAGGTTAGTGTTGTAACCTAGTAAACAGATTAGGGACATTATTAAGGGATTAATACTAGTATTCTAGTATAGTACTTGATGTGTTGTGATTGGTGGAAAAAAATTTAAAAATAGATAATGACATCATCATCCTTTTCTTTTAATAAGGTTATTAGATTAGATTAGATTAGATGGTCCAATACTTGTTAACTACTAAAAGCATTTTATATTAGTTTCACTCGATATAGAAAAGTAAATGATGACGATTTTAGAAAATGATGTTTAATTTAAAATCTATAAGATTTGTATTATATAATAGTTTCCTAAAATGTATCTAATGTGTATCCAGCTTTAAAAATTAACATTTAATATATTTTATTATTAAAAATTGGGAAAATGATCTATGATGTTAACGTCACCTAACTTAGGTAATGTTGCTTTTACAAACCTTTTAAATGAGCAAATTATAAAAGGACTAAAGTACCCCTCATTTAAATAGTTTGTGAGAGTAACATCACCTTAGTTGATGTTAACATCATATATCATTTCCCCTTATAAGTTACCATTTTGTTTATACGGTTACCTATTCAACATGTAACTATTGAATTTTTTTATTTCTCATTTATTTTTAGTGCCACATAATCAATCAAGTCCCATATGGGTGTGATTTTAAAAAAATGATGAACACAAGAGGCATTTCAAGATCTTAGGTATTCATCTTCTTCATAAACAATCAAACCTAATGTACCAGATCTCACATGTAAATCATAATCCCTAAACAATTCTACAACATTCTAAATCACATATGATATTGAACATACTAGAGGAACAAGTTTGGTGAAGATGGTAGAACAAATAGGTTCCAGATTCATGAATCAAACACCCTTAAACCTTCGAAATCAAACATGAACAAACCTCAATTAATGAAAAATCGATTTATGGCCATGAACATATCTCAAATAGCTTGAACAAACCCTAATTGATTAAACTCAAACATGTTTGTAGGTTTCAAATTATCAAGTATCAAACATATATTGAAGCAATCACACAATGATAATGTCTTGATCGCATGTATGTATGCGTATGAACAAGAGAGACCAAGAACACATATTTTAGGAATATTGACTACTTCCTTGAATTAGGGTTTATAACATTATATATATATATATATATATATATATATATATATATATATATATATATATATATATAGAAAT
>JAUEJL010007892.1:0-22375 GCA_032274825.1 Drosophyllum lusitanicum | reverse complement strand
ATATGATACAGTTTCACAACTGTTGAAGCTGTTTTGCCTTGTAACTCTGAGATATGGGTCACCATCACCCTTATGGATAGAAGCCTTTTTATTGGAGTTGGCTCAATTCTGCTTATGATAATGTTGATTCTTTCTCTGAAGCTTTTGATTCTCTGTTGACTGAGATTGTAAAACCTTTGGATGAAGCAAGGTTCAATTTCCTATTATCCAAACTAGGTATGCTTAATTTGTAGTTTATTTGTGTGTTTGTTTGTTTTCTGTTATAGTTAGCTTGACTGTGTGTGTTGTATCTAATGTGTTACTTATCTAAGCATCTCTAAGTCTTACTGCACATGCTAAACTAAGTTAATTTGCTCGGCTGACATTTCTCAGTTGATCAAATTACTCAGTTGATTATGCTCAACTAAAGAAGAAATGCTCAGCTAAGTGACTACATCAGCTGATGCTTCTCAACTAGTGTTATCATTCACTCAGTTGATACTCCAACACTTAGTCATTTTAATGCTTTTTCTTCGGTAAATGTTTTTAACCCTAGTTATTTACTCTGTCTGTCAGTTTCTCATTTATTAGCTTATTAATGTGTTTTCCGTTAGTTGTTTGTCTTCATTTAACAGTCCCTGTTTACCTATTGGCTTTAAATATCTCATTCCCTTTCTCTTCGATAACCATCTGTTCAAATTCTTCAAATTCTCTCTCTAAAAACCCATACCCTAAACTGTTCTTCTCAAATCTCTTTACAACTACATATGTTCATCATTTCTTTCAAATGGTGACCTATATTCTAGACCTTGATGTGACTCCAGGTGAAAATGTTGCTCAAAATCAAAGTATGAACATCACACCAAACAACATTCTTCTCTACACTTCCATTCCTGTTTCTAGAGAAAACCAAGGCTATGAGCCCATGGTCGAGTTCTTAAGAGCACATCCTCTGTTCGATTGTCTTACTACCGACCCTCGCTTCATATACCCTGAAGTCATCGGCGAGCTATGGTACTCTGCGTCATACAATGCAAATACTCACACCATTTCTTGCACCCTAGCTCGTGGCTATTATAACTTCGATATCACTCTTGATACTCTTCGCAAATCTCTTAGTATTCTAGATTTTGCACCTTACACACCCTTTCCTTCTAAAACCCAAATCCAAACAGTTCTTCCGGTGATAGGTTACAATGAGCCTATCGTCCATGGCCAAATCAAAGTCGCTGCACTAGCACATCCATGAAAGTATCTTGCAAACATGGTGATCAGATGTTTTGGTCCCAAGTCTGGTAGTCATCACTTGATAAATCAAACTGAGCTTATGGTCCTTTATTCTTTAGTTTTTGGGGTAATCATTGATTTTGCCCAGGTAATCTTCTTTGACTTGGTTGATAAAATTACACAAAGTACAAAAAAAAAGTCAACCAGGTTCCAAGTGCCCTATATAAGGTTCTTAAGTATCTTGGCGATGAATGAAATGGGTGAGGATGCTTATGTATCCTTGAATGAGCATCAATAGCAAATCTCTGTCCTTGCCATGGGTGAAAAGATATTCCATTTTCTAAGAGCGGATAGGGGTCCTGAAATCACTGCCCAGATCCTCAATGTTTTCTCTTGGCTCACTTGTATCTCTCGAACCCCCAAAACCCAACCAACGAGACTGTTTCTTACGATAATCAACACAAAAACAGTTGTAAGGTGAGTATATGTACCTCCTCCTTAGACCCGAACCCAATTTCTTCTATCCTATCCCAAGCCCACTTGTATTGAAATTGTTGGTCCCTAGCAAGCCCAAAAGCATAAGTCCTTTTAATCTAATACACTTATACAAACCCAATAAAACCCAGTAGCATAAATACATTTTTTTAAATAATAAACCCATCAATAATAATGATAATACACCTTTACTGCTAATGGAAAACAGGTATTACAAATTTAATATTTATTACAGATTTTGAAGTGGGTGTTACAACAAGGACGAACTCGTGTTGCGAAGTTCATATGGTCGCGCCACGACGTTCATCATCCCAAAATCTGATTTTAACCCAGATTTCAACCCAATTTTAACAATCATAAGTCGAAATAAGGTATTTGCAGCTTAAAAATTCATTTATAGTAACTTAAAGCAACCCGAAAATATCATATTCAACCACTAAAACATTCCAAATCATTACCAACAATATCCTACTTAAGTTTTCCCTATTTGACCCAGACTTCACCAATTTCAACCTGCAATCAATACAAGGTCTGGCATTGCTCAAAATTAGCAACAATTACTATATATTGATCAAGATACAAGGGTTAGAAGCTTACTTGAAAATCTGGATTATAAACTTGAAGCACTTCCCTTGATGAGCATCCAATAGTATATACACTCTTAAACCTTCAAGAATTCAACATAGATTGCACATAGCAACTCCAGACGATCTTCAAACGAGTCAATTTTTGCTACAAGGTTCTTTCTCCCTCTATCTATTGTGAGTTCTAGATTTCAGCCCTTAAAGTTCAATAATTAAGAGACTAGCCACCAAACTTGTCATGGAGTCTCATAAACCTGAATTCTTTACTAAAGTATTATAATGTTATTATATCAAGTTTCACAAACTTAATATAATACTTATATTCTGTCTTTAGGTTAACCATTTAAACCCAATCATGATTTACTAACTTAAATGCTAATCCCACATCAACGACTTATAAAGTCAACTTACTAATAACATTATAATACTTTCATAATATTCACAATTGATAGAAAATACCATTATCCCATAAGTGCACGTAAAATCTAAATCACCTTAATACTTAAAACATCAATTATCTTGTGAAATTCGGTTATTCGACTAGGCCCCAATTTGGGAGTTTACATTTTATGGGTTTCACAATGTACCAATGCATGGTTGTTTGGTGGTGGTATTTTTGGTCTGTTTAAGTCTTATTCAGTTGTTTGTGTAGGGTCTATGGTGGCTAGTTTTTCTATTTTGCTTGTGCACCAGCACCGTATGTTCTAATTTGTTGTTCGGTTGTGTTTTGCAAAATGGTTAGGAGGTTGCCGTTTATATGTACATTTTTGTTATGAGTTTTTTAATCTATAGTATATCTCTTTATTGCCTTTAAAGTTTAAAATATAAAATTCTCAATTTATGTTTGCTTTCTTTAAAGGAGTTTTCACGGTTAGGTTTCCTTTTAAACGCACTAACCTTTTGATTCAAGTATATACAATTAAATCGTTGTTACACGTAACCATTTTCAAAACATTCCCTAATTAAAACCTTGATAAGACTCAAATCCTTCGTCTCTCTTGTAAATAAAACATGTGATGTATCCACAAAGTCACATGATATAATTTTATGTTTATTTAATAAAAAATTTAATATTTGATGTAATAATAAGAGAGGATCATGATTCTATAAAGCACACCCACACACCCTTGGGTGAGTCAACAAACGACTATTTAATCTCATCCGTTAATCCATGACATTTGAATAAAAAACCACCACGTGGCCACATCCCGTAGGAGTAAATCCTCCCAATTAAATTAAAAAAAATAAAAAATAAAAATAATAATATTCATTCATGTTCAATTAACTCTCCAAACAAAAATAACCCTTCTCAAAATTTCCCCAAAACTCTGTCTCTCTCTGTCGCCGGGCTTAATCAGCCGGTGAATCCAGTCTCCGCCGTCGTATGATCCGTTCACCGCTGTTTGAACTTTTACGTCATCCGATACACACATAAACGTCTTTGTTACAGTTTAAATTCTCTTTATTTTCGCTTGATTTTGTCTTCAATCGTTTTTGTTATCGCTGCCGCTGTCCGACGGCGCGTGTTTGTTAGCCGCGACGGTCCATTTTTTCCGACGTGAGTACGATTGCTAACGTGCGCCGAATTTTTCTCAATCCTTATTCACACACACATACGTAATCTATCGATATATCAATCGGTGTATATACGTTTATGTGGAGCCATATTCGTAACAAATGTGAAAGTCATCTGAAACGAATTTGATTAACATATAAGAGTCGCTACCTCACGCATCGGTTAATCGCGTTTCGTTAACTCCTAATCCAGTTTAGGGTTTTGCTTTGTGGATTTAGGAACTTACATGTTTTTTTATGTCTTTTGTGTTATGGCTTTGATGTTTTGGTGTACGTAGAGTAACCGATCCAATGATTATGCATCCAGACCAATTGAATTCCGTTTTTTTGGGTCTCCATATCGTCTGGATCGCCCTTTCCCTCCTACTTACCTCTTTTAATTCGCAATTCACGTGAAGAGTAGATTTTCCTCATTTCTTTCTGGCTGTTTTGAGCGTCGAGACAATTCAGATAGTCTTTATCTTAATAAAGTCGTAGATTGTTCTTTTTGTTTGTTGATGAATGCAATTTCACATCCTATAGTCATTTAAATCATTTGATAAATTGGGTTCAAATGTTTTAAAGTTTGATTTTGCAAATAGGTTAAAGATAAGAAGGGGAGAGTTCATAGTGAATAAGGGGGTCTTTACTTTCAAGTTACAGTCAAAATGGCCTTTTTTGGAAACTATACCAATGTAACAGTTGCAGACAGAGTTTTGAATGACAAGAATGAGGGTGGAACTATAAAAAAAACTGAGAGCATTGTAGGATATGATGATTTGGAACCAACTTCGGGTATGGATAAAGAATTCAAAACAAAGATCAAGTCACTGGATGAGCCAGTAACTGAGGATGACGATAGCTTATTGAATTTAACGGATTTTAATACTACTTCACGGAAAACTGCTGGGAAATGGGGCTCAACATTTTGGAAAGACTGTCAACCCATGCATGATAGACATGGATCAGAGTCAGGGCAGGAATCAAAAAGCAGTTCTGGTTATAACAAAGAAGAAGGATCAGGCAATGATTTATCAGAAGTGGATAAGGCAAATAAAGGTCAAAATGTCGATGAGATGTTGTCTGATGATTATTACGAGCTGGATGGAGATGAACAAAGTGATTCAGTGCACCATAAGTTGATTAGTAAAGCTGCTGATTATAATTCAACACCACAGATTCAGGTTGTTAGCAATAACTTTGTGTCTAGGAAGAAGTCGAATGCTTCATCTCGGGGTGCATATGTGGAAGATGCTGATTTTGAAGATGATGATGAGGAAGAATATGGTAACTTGATGATGTTAGATACTATATACATGTTTATGAAAAAATCATGTGGATTAAATGGGGATTGCATTTGATGCCATTACTATGTGCATTATTTCTCAAACTATTGATTTATGTTTCCTTTACTGCTGCAGAGGATGACCCTGCTGATGCTGATTTTGATCCTGACATTGTCACCACAAGTGTTGGAAGAGGGAAGAAGGTTCTTGCTTGTACATATATTTTCATGTGCAGTGCTTATATCTCGTTATCATGGTCACATGGTGTACTATTATAGTAATTGTGGAATTTTAGTTGGTTTTCGTTTTGGATCATATCTGCTAGTTAAGGTCTTGATTGTATTACTACTTTGCGAAATCCCAACCGATGTATAAAAACTTTTCTATTTGCATCTTGTAGATAGCTTGGATCCGAAAAGGAACTAATCCAACCTTTCTACATCTTGAACTTGTGATATTCGTGCCTGTGATTTGGGTGATGTTGGTCTTGAAGTATGTTTTGCTTTTAAGTGTCCAAAGGTTGTTGTAGGCATTATTTTAGGTCATTATTCTTTGAGTATGGATGTATTTACATTTAGTCTCATGTCCTAGTACTTCTGCAGAATTAGGTTAAAGTACGTTATACATGTTGTCTCATGTCCTGGTACTTCTATATAATTAGGCTAAAGTATCCTAAATTATATTGAACATTTCCTTGACTATCATGAATTGGCCGTAAAATGGCAAAACACTTCATGGTTAAGAGGAGGCCTTGCATGAAATAAAAATGCAACAAAATGATTAAGAAAAACTGCAACAGGTGAGTGGTTACACATGGTTTATGTGGTTGTTAAGGATAACTGTTGGGTAATTGTTAATTGAAGCGAGGATTAGGACCTCTTAGGATATTAAGGGTATACTTAGTTAATATATGCAAATAAAGATATTAGAGTGTCTTGCTTACCCAAATATGCATATTGTATTCTTTAGGTACATGATGAAGATTGGGAAGGTGAGGATATAGATGAAGATGATAACTTTGAAGATGATGAATTAGACTTCTCAGATGATGATTTTTATAAGAAACCTAGTGGCATACAAAAGAAGAAACGTGGGCGTAGTGGTTCAAAGTCTAGTAGAGAACACAAACCATCTACATCTTTTAGTCGGAGGAAAAGGGGTAAGACATCCTTTTTTGAAGAAGACTCTTCACCGAATGATTTAGATGATGATATTGAAGATAATGTTAAAACTACAAGAAGGAGAATTAGTCATCCCCGCCAAGACAGTGGCAGTAGGTCTATTTCTACAAAAGTTTCCGAGAGGATCAATGAAGTTCGGACTTCAACAAGATCGGTGCGAAAAGTATCGTATGCTGAAAGTGAAGAAAGCGAAGATAATGATGAAGATATCAAGAGAAAAGGCCACAAGGTGCGAATTATACGTACATGCACTGATATATATATTTATTTTTTAATTTATTGATCGTGTATATTAAACATTGGTTTACTTTTTATTAACCTCTGTACCTGTTGTGAGGTAAGGATGACTTGGAAGAGGAAGATGGTGACTCGATAGAGAAGGTGCTTTGGCATCAGCCAAAGGGCATGGCAGAAGAAGCTATGCAAACCAACAGATCTACAGAGCCTCGATTGTTGAACCATTTATTGGACTCAGAGCCAGATTGGAATGACACTGAATTTTACATAAAGTGGAAAGGCCAATCACATTTGCATTGTCAATGGAAATCACTCTCTGAACTACAAAACGTGAGTGTACTTTGACATTGTTAATGTTGTAATGTATTATTTCCCTTTCAATAATTCTTGTTTCTATTTATTTTCAGCTGAGTGGTTATAAGAAGGTTTTAAATTACATGAAAAAAGTTACGGAGGATATAAAGCACAGGAGACAAGTATCTCGTGAGGAGGTAATGTCTGCCATGGATTCTTCTTTTTCTTAATTTTCCTTTTCAGGTAGTTTTCATTAATTGATGTTATAGATTTGTCTTTGTATCGCATGTTTTCTCTAGTACTTAGAAAGGAAAATTAGTCATCTTTTTACTATTCATTAACCCTGCCTTTTAATTTTTTTTTATCATACCTGAGTTAGCAAAAAGTTTTGATCTGAATGAAACAAAAAGCCAGAAAAGTTTTAGTGGCTTCATTGGCGATCACTACTATAATTGGTGTTTCTGTTTTTATGTATTTTTTCCTAAATTTTTTGATCTCTATTTCGTACGAACATGTTTCCCGATGGAAGGTATTCATATCGTGGAGTGTTGTGTCTACTTGGTGACATTTTGAAGTTATTATTTCCACGATTCATACTGTGGATTGTTGTGTCTACTTGGTGACATTTTGAAGTTATTATTTCCAAAAAATCATTTACAGAAGGTCTTTAGGGAAGCAGTCTCTCTACTTTCCTGTAGAGGTATGATTGTCTACTACTTACCTCCTCCATACACCGCTTAGGTGGGATTGGGTATGGTTGTTGCTGTATATCATTGTGGAAGACTTGCTTTTTTTGACAAGTGATAAATGAAATGCCTTTTTGGTGTCCACAGTTCATTGGGACTGATAATTATTAATGAAGAATCTAGTTCTATGCTCGTTTTGAATTTAGTGTAGATTGTAGAATTATTTATGTTCCCCTTTCCAACCATGCAAATTGGGTACATCAGTACATGATTATTACGTCCATTCTGTGTGAAGCATTTTTTCATCATGTAAATGTGGAATACACAAGGTTTGGAGAAATAGCACTTTACTTATTATTATTCTTTTTGGCTATCAATAACTTATATTGATGTCCTTATTTGTTTCATTTGGTTGAACACAGACTTAGTTTTTTTATTTTGTATCTTTGTCTGTTAGATTGAGGTCATTGATGTGAGCAAGGAGATGGATTTGGATCTTATAAAGCAGAACTGTCAGGTTTTACTGCTCAAACTATTTATGTCACCTTTTGCATTCTTTCTACACTGTTGTATGTAAAACTAGCAGCATTAGCTTCTTTTATCATCTATTATTTATTTATTTTTTATTTCCACCAATTAGGTTGAGAGAATAATTGCTGATAGACTCGGCAAAGGTTTGGAAGTGCCAGAGTATTTGGTTAAGTGGCAAGGACTCTCTTATGCTGAAGCAACATGGTATATATAAAAAAAAGTTAACTTCCATAAATCTGGATCTGTTTCTTCCAATGGTTCGATAAGATTTATTTTGGTTTTCTTACATTTTACTTGCCGAGTCGAATACGATGTTTTAATAACCAACACACTTTCATTAGTTGATGTATTTATTATTTCGTATTTTCGTGCATATGTTATTTTTACCCCGCATGGTATCAGTGCAACATCTTTTTTGGTTGTTTTTTGAATACCTATTATTTGTATTGTAAAGGTGTAAAACTTAAATAACTCATGTTTTTGCAGTCTACTTTCATTCAAACTCAGATTTGCACTAATCACAGAGGAAGTTTTATTAGTTTATTTTATCTTGTATCTATAAAAATGTTGTATATCTATACTTTATAATAATATCTGTTTGTATTTGAGTTGCCCCTGTATCTTCATATTTCTTCCATATGTCTGCAAAATTTTCTGTTTCATGATGTTATGATTACATTTTGTTTAGGGAGCTATTAAGCTGAAACACATAATCCTCCAATATCATCATGGCAAAAGTTTTTTGTTATTGGATTTGATTTACATGGTATACTTTATATCTAAAAACCAATGGTTAATTTATACTTTCCCGCGGAATTTAAAATGCTTTTAATGTCAATTGTTTTGGTTCTCATTGTTTGTTGAAAGTTCTGCTCTTTGAGTTTCTTCTGCTTTGCTTATAGCTACTTTAGACACTAAAAAGTCTCCCTTATTTAATTATTTATTCTAAACATTAAAATTTTGTGATACATGATTTTTTTGCCAATGCATTGAATTCTCATCCCTCTAGTAAATTTCTATTTGAGATTTCTTCCTGAATGCTTATGTTGATACAATATTTATAGGGAGAAGATTGATGATATTGCTTTTGCCCAAGCAGCAATTGATGAGTACAAGGTAATGCCCTAATTTGGATTTGTTTTGGTGCAATATGAAGCATTATTGGTATGCAACTTATATCTTCCTACTCATCTTTCTGATAAAAATTCATCTTCTATAGAACTTGTATTTCAAATATTCTACTTACCAATATTCTATTGAGCATTTGTAACAATACGAAACGATCACAGTCTAGCAGTTTGTGTTTTCTGAAACTTCAATTTGGATGCAGACTAGAGAAGCTGCACTTGCAGCTGTACATGAAAAAATGGTAGATTTTCAGCGAAGAAAGAGCAAAGGTAATGCATATCGTTAGCGTGCAATTTTAGGTCATCACAGATCATATTACAATAAAAAAACAAAATAACATAGAAAGGAATCCAGGAAATTCACTAAGACATGCCTGGTTTATTACGAGATATGGTTTCATTCAAGGCCTGCAGTATCTCTAAATCACGAACATCATGTGACATGCAAATAAGAGTCTACAAGTATTTCTACGTATTCTGTTAACCTCCAGATAATATAATGAAACCAAAGAATCATACGTAGTACATATCGGTGTCTACTTTCCAAGTTATTAGAATTATACAATTATCTTGATGTCTAGATAATTAGTAGTTTTGATTTTATGGTTAAGTCATTTTCTTTGTCTATGTGTTTACAAGTTTTATTTATTGGACCATATCTCAAATTTTTTTCTGTCTTTGTGTTTACAAGTTTTGTTTGTTAATCTATAAAGCCAAAATATTTTTGCTTCTTTCAAGTTCTCATATGGTATCAGAGCTACCAAATCCTAGCTTCTAGCCGTCACTAGAACTGTTGTCAGCCTTCACCAAAATCCATATTGTTTGGCTCGGCTGGATCCTAGTCTTCTTTCATTGTTTGGCGCTATTTATGACCAAAACTGTTTATTGGCTGCTGCTTGCTGCTCTCATAACTGACTCAGTTACTTGATTCAAGTGTTTCATGCTATCTTTTAGAACCAAACTTCATCGAGTCAAGCCTAATATTGGTTTTAAAGTTGGAGGTTTGTGGATTCATGGTCAAGTGTCGATGTTTGTCTCTTTGTTTTAAGAGACCTAGATAAATCAATTTGGGGTCCAACTTGATTTCACGTCTTCATCAATTTATATCAATTAGTTTTCATAGCATCAGGCATTTTTTATCTCTCCAATAGTAGATTGTAGTTTATCCAAGATCGATTCCATTATTACTGCTACTACAACACGAGGCACCTCTACATATACTTTAACAGTTCCAAGGAAGAAAACATAAATGAACATAGTGGCAGAGCTGAAGTTGTTGATCCAAGTTGAGAACATGATAGTCAGTCAGGCATCAGCTTGAGAAGGAGGGGTCTTGGTAACTAGCTTCCAAATTATTAGATTTTTCTAGTGACCTTGGTTTCTAGATAATGACCAGTTTCGGTTTTATGAATATATTATCGGTTTTTAGATAAGATCAGATTAGGTATTAGATGGCATCTCAGATCTGTTTTCTTTGTGTATAAATTTACAATTTAGTATAACATAATTTTTTCCTTATTTCAAGTTTTCACAATACTTTTTAAAAAGCAGTCCACCTTTTCTTTTCTCCATTGCAAGTTAACATTTATGAAAATATCATCTTTAAACAGATAGTTATAAACTACTTCTAAAAGACTGCAAAGGAAAAAGTATTCATATATCGAGTATCGTGGATGATTTTCTTTTGGGTTTTTGGGGGGGGGGGGAGGACTTGCTGCCTTTTTTTTCTTTTGGGTGGAAGAAGGGTTTGGATATGCATGCATCCTTTTAACAAAGGGTAAAATACACCAAAATATAGCCAGCTTTACGTTTTTTGTTATTGTATGTATTGGACTTTAAAACTGACCTTTTCTTGTATCAATTTTTTAGTTACTATCTGATGTATCTGACTTGCTAAAACAAGTACCAGTTATGCTGATGTGATAAAAGTGTTGGTTTATGATGTGGACTTCTTGATTGAATAAATTCAATACTAAATAATTGTACTATAATTAGTATTAGTGTTAATATTATTTGATCCCACCACCTACAGATCGGTTGAACACTGCCACCACCACCATATGTAAACCAAATTACAAAAATTAAAACTACCCGGCTCACTTGTCTCTTTCATCTTCCCATTCTACAGAGACTACTCACCATCGGAGAAGTAGAACACGCACAAATACATAAATCAACCACACACAACCCATGAAGATGCAAAATACAAACACACGCAACTTTAACATTTTATGGATAGAAACTCTAAATCAAGCCTGCAGTTCATGTGTGTGTGTTTCAGTGGTGATGTGTGTTTTGAAGAATCATAAGCCCTAATGAATCAAACCCTTGAAGCTCAAAAACGTCGGTGGGAGAAGACTGGGATTATAGGGGGAGAGGTTACTAAGGGTATCCTAGGAGATGATTAAAGGTAATACTTGTTAGATGAACACACTCATAAATCACACCCAGATCTGCAATATCCCTAAACCATACTGGACATACACAAACTTATCAGATGAAAACACACACAAATCATACCCAGATCTGCCCATAATTGTAAAAAGTGCGCCTGAGGCACAAAAGCACATAAGCTTATAGCCTTGGGCTTTTCTTTCCATGAAGTGAGACGCATTCCTGAAACACTTCTTGATCCATTTTTTTATTTTGATCTTACTAAATCATCAGGACCTCTCCGTTTTCATAAACCCTAATCTTCTATTTCTACTATTTCTTATAATTGTTCACTTATGATATGACTCACGATGGGTATTTGAAGAATTGTTGAATAATTAGTATTATCTATTTACTTAGGTATCAGGTATTATCTATTCAGGGGAGGTATTTGAATTTAATTAGTAATTATCTTATTTCCTAAATTATAGGGAGGGGGGATTGGCTATAAACCTAGGGCCGATTACCTTAGGGAGGGAGGATATAGTACGTTATTTTTTCTTATGTTGTTTCTTTGCTACTTGGAGAATACCTGGTTCTCGAATTCCATTATTATCATCTATAAAATCATCTGACTTCGGGTGTGTTTACTCATTATACCTGCTGCCAATTTGATACATATCAACTTAAGAGTTTCTTCTACTTCTATTTCTTTTTTCCCCTCATCATCACATTAAACCTCTGCTTCTATTTCCTCTCCATTGATTAGCTGCTATAATATCTTAGTTAGTTAGAATACTTACAGTGAGTAGTTTATTTCTTGTTTGATTCACTTGACTTTTGGTTTGACTTAGAGTTACTATACTTACAGATTTACGGTGTGTGCTTTCTGGTTTGTGTTACTTGATTTTTTTTCTGGTTTGATTTCTAGATTCAATTCACTTGTTAATGTTTTAAGTTTGCAAAACGAACATTGTTTGATGTTTAAGGTTTAAAATTGAGTACGTTTAGGATATGAAGTATGAAACAGAAGTATATTTATATCTCGAGTGCTATTGTATTATTTGTGTTCTATTACATTATTACATGTATTTTTAGAGTTTTTTTTGCTTTTAATACGATGTGCCTCGCCTTCGTGAAGCCTACACCCGAGCTTGTGCTTTGCACCTCAGGCTCGAGGACTTTGCACCTTGGTGCGCCTTGAGCCTTTGACAACTTTGAATCTGCCAAAACTCCTAACTCATGAATCAGCACAACCCCTGTATGCTGTGTGTTTCTTGTGCATTTTGCGTCTCTTTGTGAGTGTGTTTGTCTTGCTAGAGAAGGTGATGGCTGTGATAGTAGGATGTCGGGGGTGTTGGGTGGCTGGGGTACGCAGGTTGCCACCAAAGCAACGGAACAGATGGTATCGTTTGTGGTGTTTGTTTGCTTTTTCTTTTTAGAATTACATGAATAATAATAAGAAACTATAAAATAATAAATAATATTAAATAATGATGTGGTAAGCTTAGGTAAATGGGTGCTTTTGATGGTGAAAATTGTAAGCTTGATAAATAGGTAAGTTTTGAAATCCAATACATACATAAAGATAAGTGTGAAGTTGGACACTTTTGGTGCTCTTTACACTTAAAAAATCTCTTTTAGATAGTAGAAGATCTTGCTAGGTCGCATACATGTGGTTATCAAGTGTGTATATATAGATATCACGTATGTAACGGTACAATTTATTGTATTGATTGATGAACATGCATTTGTATCTGCTGATTTTTTTCCTTTTTTTTTGTTCTCTTTGTAGTCAACATTGTGGTTCTTGTCTTTTACTTATCAAGTATGTAATTTTGATTTTCTTACGTTACTATATTCTTATAGCAAGTTTGAGAAAACTTGATGAACAGCCTGATTGGTTAAAAGGCGGGAAACTCAGAGACTATCAACTTGAGGGCTTGAATTTTCTTGTTAATAGGTAAGTCATTCATATATCCATCAGGGTAGAAATTGTTCTTTTTGTTTTCTGTTTTTTTTTTTGGGAAACTTGTATATCTAGAGTTATACTTATTAACAATATTCACAGTGCAGTTGGAGGAACGATACGAATGTCATATTAGCCGATGAAATGGGTCTTGGCAAAACCATTCAGTCGGTTTCTATGCTTGGTTTTCTCCAGGTACTCATGTTTATTGTCATATATTCTTGTTAATTTGCTTCATAAAGTTGATTGATTTGTTTTTATCCCCATAGAACTCACAACAAATTCATGGGCCCTTTCTTGTTGTCGTTCCTTTATCAACTTTGTCAAATTGGGCTAAAGAGTTCAGAAAGTGGCTTCCTGATATGAACATGATTATATATGTTGGGACTCGTGCAAGCCGAGAGGTAGGTTGACATTGATACTGAAGCTTTATTTTTATCTATTAAAGTTTTCTACATTCTTAAATCTTAACCAGGTAACCTTACAATTTATGCTTTATAAAATGTGTTCAATATTCCTATGTTGTTTATAGGTTTGTCAGCAGTATGAATTTTTCTCTGATAAGAATACTGGTGACACTACAAAGTTTGATGCCCTGTTGACTACTTATGAAGTTTTATTAAAGGATAAGATGGTGCTATCAACAATTAAGTGGAATTATCTGATGGTTGATGAAGCACATAGGTTAAAAAACAGTGAAGCGTCATTATATACAACCCTAAAGGTATGTGTGTATCATCTATCTGTTTCTTGTTTTGTGTTAAGCATGAATTATTTCTTTAGTATGACTTCTTTTATAGGAATTCAGCACGAAGAACAAGCTTCTTATTACCGGCACTCCCTTGCAAAACAGTGTTGAAGAACTATGGTAATTTCTTTCATTTGTTATTGCATTGCTCTTTACATTTTTTTTCAACTTGCCAACCTTTATCCGGATCTTATCAATGATTAATTTCCTTATTTTGGGAAAGTTTAAAAGTAATATCACTGCCTAAAATAGAAATAGAATAGACAACTGAAAGGAGGAGTAGAATGTATCAAGTGATTTATCAATGATTTCGAATTTTACTTGTTCTTTATGTGATGGCAGGGCCTTGCTTCACTTTCTAGACTCAGATAAATTCAGTAGCAAGGATGAGTTTGTCCAGAATTACAAGAACCTTAGTTCTTTCAATGAAATAGAGGTACATGTTTTAAGACATCCTTTTGCATTTACTTCTTGGGTTCTTTCCTTGCTTATCTTATTTGGACATAGAGCTTTGTGTGTGTGTGTAGGAGGGTTCTTTGGTGGGGTTATTCAGGTTGACTTAGTTGAGTTTCAGGATTTAGGTATTTACCTGATAACCAAACTGAATAAGATATCAAGTTAGTTGGTTTCAGGTTATGTCAGGTTAGTCAGTTTTCAGGATTTAGAATTATACCGATAAGCCTTGGTTTTAAAAGGCGTAAAGGGCCTCAAAGTGCCAAGGGTCCTGGAAGCCTAAGCGCCAGGACTCGCTTTAAGCACGCGAAGCGCCTGAAATTCAAAAAAATAAAATAATAATAATAATAAAAAGAAAAAAAATACATGATACTTATAGATTACCCAACTTCCACATATAGTCATATACTACCTTATAAATACTTAAACACCAAAGTGTCAATTCATATATTAAAACTCAGAAGTACTTAAACACCAAAATATATTTCTCAGTTTACTTATAAGTTATAAATACTTGATATCATTAATCATACCATGATACCAAGCACCAAAAGTAGTCTAAAATGCATAATGCTACATTTATCTCAAATGTCGATCGGTTGCTTTGTGAATGGAAGAATAGAAGACGATGATTCAAAACATAATATTTTAATGCTCTGCTTTAAGAAATGGAGATGTCGATCAGTTCTGTCGATTTTTACCGTTTCCCGAGTTGTGATCTTTCGTTTCTAACCGAAACCCAATGTTCTAGTTGAATCGATTCTAATTTAGCCCGCTAAAAGCCCAACCAACCTAAACTAAAGCCCAACCTAACCTAAATATACACTAAGCGCAATTAAGTGCTGCTTAGTGCTTCAATAAAGGCGCCGCTTTATAGCAATTTTAGTAATCATAGTGCTTCACATACACATAAGTGTTGGCCTCTCGATTCGCACCGCTTAGTGCTTTAAGCGCCGCCTTTTTAAACAAAGGGATAACCGTAACGAGTAACATTCGGATTGGTTCAACTTTCAGGTTGAAGGGTGGACCCAAATAATAATTTGGCAAAAAGCGAGTCTTTTTTTAGTTTTTTGAACTTACATTTTATATCGGATTTTGGCGCGTAGTTTCAAGTAATTCAAATGTTTGATCCTGAGTATGATAGTTGGCTAAAACAGTTAGTTTTTGAAACATATTTTTTATGTCAGCTTTTGGTATTTAGTTTCAAGTAATTCACATGTTTGGTCACTTGGTGTGATAAATGCCTAAAATTCAAGTCTTAGTTTTTTAACATACATTTTGTGTTCATTTTCGCTTAGTTTCATGTAAATTATTAATTCAAAAAACAAATGTTTGATCTCGAGGCTAATAAACAAGTGTATGTAGTGTAAATGCATGATATATAATTATATATTAAAAAGTTAAAAAAATATTAAAACGTTATCTAGGTTATTTGAGTCACCCAGTTAATGCTTCATGAAACAGTCACCCATACCGAAACTCTCATTCTCCATCTACTAAACAGGACCCACTATCACATCTTTATTTCACAACAATTATCTGAAAATAAAAATGTTGAATGGCGAAATGAGTTATACATGAGATTGCATTTTGTTTGATGTTTATAGCTTGCTAATCTTCATACGGAGTTGCGGCCCCACATTCTTCGAAGAGTTATAAAGGACGTAGAGAAGTCTTTGCCCCCAAAGATTGAGCGTGTTTTGCGGGTTGAAATGTCTCCACTACAGAAGCAGTAATTTTCTATCCATTTCATTTGTGTTTCTAAGGTTTTTATATCTTAGCCTTTTACTAAAAATGGTGCTTGCTTATTCCTTCAGGTATTACAAGTGGATTCTGGAACGCAATTTTCACGACTTAAACAAAGGTGTACGTGGAAATCAGGTTAGTGTTTAAGTTTGAATATTCCAGTCATATATATAATTGTCATTGTCGTAGTTTACATTCTTTTTGTTGAAATCTATTACTTGCTCAGATTTAAGGGAAAATTCCTATCAGGCCCACTGAACTATTGCAGAAGTTTCAGTCAGCCATCCAACAATTGTTATCATGCTTTTATTTTGTTATGCCACATGATTGCTTGGAAGCAGTCACAGATGTTTCCGTTCTCTTCATATATGCACATCTTTTGATGACAAATTCATCTTTACGTATATTCTGTATATATATGTATAAGCTGTGTTAGTGATGATGTGAATTTCATCATATTTTCCAATTTTTTATATGCCGGAGGAAAACACAATTGCATGCTATTCAGATTTGAATAATCCAGTTTAATATCCAATTGTCGTTGTAGTTTTAAACTCAAAAGTTTGTTTACATTTCTTTCTTCTGTTGAAATTTGTTACTTGCTTAACTTTGTACTTGTTTAAGGGAAGATGGTAAAATGAACATTGTGCTCCCCAATTGAAAAGTTTTATTAAACTATTACTAAA
Source organism: Drosophyllum lusitanicum (assembly GCA_032274825.1). NCBI lineage: Eukaryota > Viridiplantae > Streptophyta > Magnoliopsida > Caryophyllales > Drosophyllaceae > Drosophyllum > Drosophyllum lusitanicum. The sequence continues at coordinate 5,219 of JAUEJL010007892.1, read as the reverse complement.
TGAAAGCTAAATCTATAGAGTACTGGGTTTTTTTTAACATATTTACCAAGCTAAAATAATATTTTGAACTTCAAGTTATGCATTGTGTACTTGTATTTCATGCATTCATATTCCCCTCCTCTCATTGTCTCTACCCTGCTGCTTTTTATTTGACATGTTTGATTTTATATATTAAGTATTAAATACTTTTAAGTTAAGTATCTTAAGTGTAGAATGTTTTATGTTTTGACCACCTAACAAATCTGAACCTGAGGTGTTTTTGCCATTTTCTTTGTCAATCGTGTCGATTTGTTGTAAAGAAACCATAATTGTACAATCGAGTGCCCTCTTTTGAACTTTATAGTTGAGCAGCCGAATTTAAACGTCTGCAGCAAATTAGTTTAGGCATCATTCCAGTAAATGAATCCAAAGATAAGTCTGGAAAACTTTAAACCTTTAATAACAGTTTCCATGTGATCAAAATAGGGAGAAAGAGTCATTGGAATTTTCTGTGATCATGATAATGGTTGCTTTTGTTGGGCATGCCGTAAATTTTTCTTGAATCATATCTATAAAAATCATAGTCTTCAAGAAACTGGTTTCCATCTTGTTGAGATTTGATTTTGAGATGGTAATTCATCTACAAGCTACTTCTTCGTATAATATTTTGTGATAGACCCACTTCTACTAGTCATTACCTTCATGAAACGGTACTCCTTTGTTCACAAAATTTTCTTTTTCCCTTTTAGACGATACTGAAATATTGCAAATTTTCAGGTTTCTCTTTTGAACATTGTGGTTGAGTTGAAGAAATGTTGTAATCATCCATTCCTATTTGAAAGTGCGGATCATGGTTATGGTGGGGACTCTGGTATTACGGGTAGCAGTAAACTCGAAAGGATTATTCTTAGCAGTGGAAAGCTTGTTATTCTGGACAAGCTTCTTGACAGGCTGCACGAGACAAATCACCGAGTTCTAATATTTTCACAGGTATTTTAATTTTACATTCTTATATAATTTGTATAAACCACTTATTATGAACAATGTTAGATAACCACTATGATAATCCAACAGGATATTCTTTATTTCAAAGTTTGTTTGAGGTCTTTTCTTAAAATCTTCCCCTAAAATGTTTGAAATGTCTTTTCTTTGATTGATTTGAAAACAGAACATTTAAAAACCTTTTTTGTTTCACTAGCAAAGCCATCAACCCCTAAGGTAAAATATGTGGGGCAAAAAAAGTGAACTACAAGTAAAACACTAATAATAAATGCAGAAAAACATCATAAATAATTATTGCATCAACACATAATTAGAATTTGTAAATTAGAACTTCTAATTGTAACAAGTCTGTTTGTATATCTCGTGATAAACCTAAAAGGTATTCTCACTTAGACATCATTTCATTCGTAACGTTTGTTTCTTTATTATAATCAATGTTAAGGGTTTAGTTTGCATAATAATTTTGATCTAACGCTCTTGCTGGATGAATTATTTTGGAGTCAAATTCTCTTTTCTACCACCTGTAATAATAATGAGGTTGTTTACAAGAACACAAGTCAATCCTTTTGAAGTTTTTCTTACTAAGAAAACTAATTAATTAAATGTTTCTGAAGCCCAATAGAAATGTGAAATCCGTACTCATTTGGGTCTTGTTTTAGTTCGCTAGGGGGTCTCAAGTGGCAAACTTTAGAGGCCTCTCTTTGAATCACCAATTTCCGTAGACTTGTAGAGGAAGACTTCATTCTCTGATGCTGCAAGAACTAAATTAAGAAATGCATTTGTGATCTAAGGATGGTGTAATGGATGTGGGTAATCAAACTTGATTGACAAACTGGATTTTATATTGATAATGTCAACTTACTACAAAATTCTATTGTCTGTTCAACATAAGTAGCATAACAAGACGAATTATCTTGGTAATCTGTATGTGTTGTAATGCAGATGGTTAAGATGTTGGATATTTTAGCTGAATACTTGTCAATTAAGGGATTTAAGTATCAGAGACTCGATGGAAGTACAAAGGCTGAAGTCCGACACCAAGCTATGGAGCATTTTAATGCACCTGGGAGTGATGATTTCTGTTTCCTTCTTTCTACTCGTGCTGGTGGTTTAGGTATCAACCTTGCAACAGCAGATACGGTTATCATATTTGACTCTGACTGGAATCCTCAAAATGATCTTCAGGTTTTGGGTTACATTATATTCAACTTTTTTTTCCATGCATTTCAATACGCCGATTTACTCGTTTTTCACTTGTCATACTTTGTCTTCTGTAGGCAATGAGTAGAGCTCATAGAATCGGACAGCAGGAAGTTGTTAATATCTATAGGTTTGTGACAAGCAAGAGTGTTGAGGAAGATATTTTGGAACGGGCCAAAAAGAAAATGGTATTTTAATAGCAGCAGCTTGCTTACTTTGTTCATTTTATTGTTTTGTTCCTGAGTTTGGAGAGGAAAGAAATGGAGAGAAGGGAAAATAATGGGGAGAAAGAAAGGGAGACGAAGGATAATATTTGAATTTCTTTTTCTGTTTCTTCTTTGGAAAGAAAAGAAACGAAGAGAAATATTATTTTTTGTATTCCTAAGTTGGAGAGAAAGGAAAGAAAGGTGATATTTTTTAATGATACCCTTATTTTATATTTATTTAAGAAAATGTTAGTTTGAAGGTAATTTGGTCATTACTAAAAGGTCATAAAAGATCTTTTTCCTTCCAAATCTTCAGTCTTTTAAAGAACATTTAGGAGAGAAATTTGGTGAGTTTCTCTCCATTTCCTTGTCTCTTAAAAACAAAACTCTGGAAAATGAATTTATTTTATTTCTTCTGCTTCTTTCCAAATCTTTTTACTCACTCCAATATAAAACTCGGGGAAGATGTACGTGTGTGATAAGCTGAGATGTTTTATTTGGTTTTAACAATTAATCAATTATATGTACAAGTTGACGTACCAATTTGCAATTTTGCATGTAGAATAAATTGAATATATTTATTTCATTTAAATTTTTATTTTTTTAATCTTAGGGGTATGGCCTTTTATGGTCATTGAATGAACTATAAATCTTCTTACCTTTTTTCTCGGGAACATCAACATGCACTTTTGCTTCTTAGCTCCAAGTGCTCTTTTTAATACCAGCAAAAATATGCTTTCCTTTTCTTATGTTTGGATTGTTTCCTTCCAGGTTCTTGACCATTTGGTTATTCAGAAACTAAATGCTGAGGGAAGATTGGAGAAGAAAGAAGCAAAAAAAGGCAGCGGATTTGACAAGGTATTTCTAATCTATTTAGTGTTTATTTAAACGCGACAAGGTAATGATTAGAAGTATGTTTTTGGCTACAGAATGAGTTATCAGCTATATTGAGATTTGGGGCAGAGGAACTGTTTAAAGAAGATAGAAATGATGAAGAAAGTAAAAAACACCTTCTTAGCATGGATATCGATGAAATTCTTGAAAGAGCAGAAAAAGTCGAACAGAAAGGAACTGAAGATGAAGCAGGACATGAATTGCTGAGTGCATTTAAGGCAAGAAATTGCAGATATGATTAACTTTCTGCTATTTTGGGGCTCATATATAAACTATATGAAAATAAATGTAAACAGCTGTAACATTTCATAATATATATTTTTTAATCATTTACCTCATTTACAGGTTGCAAATTTTGGCTCTGCTGAAGATGATGGAAGTTTTTGGAGTCGCTGGATTAAACCTGAAGCCGTTGCACAGGCTGATGTGTGTACATAACATTTTTTAACAAAACTGTTCTTTCTAGATTTATGTATGATTTGATGTATTTTTGTTTTTCTAAATATAGGAAGCTTTAGCTCCTCGTGCTGCAAGGAACAGCAGGAGTTATGCTGAGGTCATTCCCCCTGAAAAAATTAACAAAAGGAAAAAGAAAGCTATTGAACCTCAAGACAGAGCTATAAAACGCCGAAAAGCTGATTATTTGAATTATCAACCACCAACACTTGAGGGTGCTTCTGCACAGGCAAGAGGCTGGTCGTATGGTAGTTTGCCAAAGAGAGACGCCACACGTTTTTTCCGGGCGGTGAGATTCCTTCTTTTGTGCTTGGCAATTTTTAATATTACATATGAGGAAACTTGAGCTTAGCAAATAGGTGGATATTATATATAATTTCATAATTATCATAGAAAATTCTGCCTTTTATTCTCTTCAATTTTGAGCATACCAAATAAGTAGGAATTTTATTTTAACGAGGGTGGTTGTTTGGCGCTTCCACTACTTTCAAACAAAGTTGGTTTCCGGAAATCTTGTATGATAACAAAATACAGTTTATGAGGACTAGTTATTTAGGCGGTAGCTTTTGTTATTTTATTTTCTTAATGGACTTTCATGTAAGAAAATATCTTGAAACCATATTGAAGACACTGTTTTGTATTTTGAGATGATTGTTTGTTAAGTAATTGTAATATCATGAACATGGTATTAAAATTGGAATGTAAACTTTACATAAACTCTGTGGATATTAAAAAAGTGGATACTATATATAATTTCATAATTATAATAGAAAATTTCTGCCTTTTATTTTCTTTAATTTTGAGCTTATCAAATAAGTGTGAATTTTATGTTAATGAGGGTGGTTGTTTGGTGTTTCCACTACTTCCAAACAAAGTTGGTTTTCTGAAATCTTGTATGAGAACAAAATGCAGTTTATGAAGACTAGTTATTTAGACGGCAGTTTTTTGTTATTTTATTTTCCTAATGGACATCCGTGTTTGAAAATATCTTGAAACTATATTGAAGACATTGCTTTGTGTTTTGAGATGATTATTTGTTAAGTAATTCATGAACATGGTATTAAAATTGGAATGTGAACTTTACTTAAATTCTATGGATTTTATTAGCTAATACGTAGTTTATTATTTTGGTAATCTACGTGGATTTGTTAGTCTATGTTATTGGTCAATAGGTATTGTTGGACGCTAAGGGGGATTATTATTTTGTTATCCGACAAAATACGAAGAACACATGAATTGAGAAGACTTCTTAGACTCTTCTGTAAATTCAAATAACTAAACAGAACATAAGAAAACCTAAACTAATGACCCAATGTAAAGTGGAAAAATGCTAATACTACTAGGAAACGAATTAAATAAGCTCAATTGGTGATAGTACTCAGGAAAGCTGGCTATTAAAGGTCATGGTTTCAAATCTTGGCAACAACCTGGGTGATGTCTTAGGACTACCAGATGGGTTGGGGTGTATTGGGCTGCAGACCT
>JAUEJL010007881.1:0-10165 GCA_032274825.1 Drosophyllum lusitanicum | reverse complement strand
GGGGCTGGGTATTTGTATGGGCTGCAACGAGTCAAGTTGGTCTGATGTTAAATGCTTTTTGTCACAAACTTGCAACTTCTTTTAATATGAATACTTAGTGTGTCAAATACTGTTGCAGAGTTATATTATTGCAATAATAATCTAATATCGCCGAGAGGATGATCTAATGAGGTTTTATATAGTATATATACTTTTTGGGTGACATTTTCCGGTTTTCCTTTTTTGCTAAATTATTTGATTTTATTCCTTTGGCCCTTTACACATAAACCACAACCCTAATTTACTCATCTATAAGTAAATGGGTCTGAAAATTATAATGTCATTACCGTTCTATGAACAATAACTTTCCTGGCTGTTCTATATTATATAAACAGTAGGGTGCCTTATAAGGCACATAATTGATGGATGAAATGGTTTGTTATTTAATGGATGTGAGAGTGTGAGGGAAGAGGCCCAGGTTCGAATATGGGGTCTGCCCATTTTATTCTTTGCATTTTGGTATTATTGAGTAATGACAAGTTTCTGTTGAGTAATAACAATCAAATAATAGTCGATTTGCCTTTCTTAAGTTTTTTTTTTCTTGCCCGGGTTATTTTTATCGAGTAACCACAATCAAATAATTGTTGATACATATTTTTTACAATCTCTATAAATTGTAAAGATTTTCAATGTATAAACATACTTTTAGGAGGGCCACTACGGGGAGGGTCAAGTGAGCATGAGGCCCTCTTCTTGGCTTGAGTATGATGGTAGAGCCAGCGTGATCAGTGAGGCCTATCACGCTGAAAAGGGGTTTCTTTCCCTTTTTTTTGGTATAAAAAGGAGATGGTGTGATGGAGGAAGGGTTTCATGTGATTGTTGTGTGATAGGAAAAATGCTGACGTGGCATAGTGTGATGGAGGAATAGCCCCCTAATAGTTGACTATACTAGTAAAGTGAAAGGATGAATGATATATGCAAAAAATTCTTTTTTGTGTTATTCAGGAATATAATAAAGACTATCGAAAACAATGACAATTTCTCCTTCTCTCATTTGGGATTGAAATAACATTATAACCTGAAACCTAGTCGGATATATGGGTTCAATCGACTTACACAGACCTTTATATATACCTGACTATAAAATTTCACCCTATTTCCAATCATATTAGATTTTTCTCCGTTCTATTCCGAGCATCTGTGAAAAAACAACCTAGTTGTAAACATTTCCATCAGAATATATTTTTCAAATGAAAATTAATTACTTTGAGAACCTGGTGATCCAGGCTGAAGCTGAAGAACTTGCATTAAAAGTTGATGCCCTTACTAGTGAAAATTTGACCCTCAAGTCTGAGATTAACCGGTTGACTGATAACTCCGAGAAACTGAAGCTTCAAAATGCCAAGCTGTTGGTAAGAAATAATCAAATGAACTCCATTTTTACTTCTCAGTATTTATTTTCTTCACTTTTTTTTATCGTTTTTATATTCAACCACAGGAAAAACTTAAAAGCGCACAGGAAGAACAAGAGACTGAAGACCTGCGACCCACCTCAAAGGGTTTGTCTCTTAGCACAGCTAACCTCCTCTCTAGAGTTGACAACGGGTCAAGTTCAAGTGCTGCTGGAGAAGGTGATGTTTATGAAAGTAATAACAATAACCAAAAATCTGGTGCAAAGCTGCGTCAACTCCTGGACGCTAGCCCGCGGGCTGATGCTGTTGCTGCAGGCTGATAATTATTTATCAAATAACCCGACCCGTAATAAGTATTCTTGTTTGCTTACCTTAGTTTTTAAAGCTAATCATGTGATTTTGGCGTCATTTAGTTTGAAGCCCGAGTTACTTCTAACACTAGTAGATAAATGGAACCACCTGAATAGGATTGTGGTTTGGGGTGATAAGATAAACAACTGAGATTTTTAGACGTATGTCTGGTCGTGCTCTGAAATTTCTGTGGCGAACCTGAAACGTGTTTTTAGTTTCAGCGTCTGCTTCGAAATTAGCCACCGACAGTTTATCTTTATAATTATTAAGAGCTGGAGAGAGGATAATACTGATGGGTGCTTTAGCTATTATCATGGAACTTTTATATGTATGGTTTGTGTAATATATGGGATATATTGGAGATGGTTATGACCTAAAAATTTTCTTTCATGTTGGTGTGTAAAGTATGATTTGGAGTCAGTATCTTGGCTTTGCTACATGTTTTACTTGAAGTGCAAGTATTTTATCCTTGATTATTGCTATATTGTGTTGTTACTTTTGTCCAAGTGAGGAGTTGTAAAGGATTCTAATGCTACTAGCCAACCATTTTCCAGTGGTTTCAGCCATAGGCTGGTACTTGATGCTCCCTCCTCGATCGAAGCTTAAGGAGTGGTGGCAACACCATCCTACAGTCTTCCTGTAAGTACTATATGGCTCCACCATTCCGTTAATCTTAGTGCTCTTACCTAGTCTTTGATGTAGGACTCTAAAAAAGATGAAAAAGAAAATGTCTTGATGCTTTGATCCATGACTCTCATGATCGAAGTAATCACAATTATTTATTGTAAGCTTGGGGCAGTGATTGGCTATTTAATGTTTCCAAGTTCCAAGATAGATGGCCTTTTTTTTGACGGTCGGCATAAGATAGAGCTTCGGCTCGGTCATTATCCTCTCTCAAGAACCTATAAAAAGATTTTCATTAAAAACTAGCAAGATGCTAGTTGTAAAGTTTTACAAACACTAAATAATAAAAAGAGGATTACAGCACCACATGTCCCAAGTTAAAAAACTATATTTGGCTCTAAATTTCATCCTAGTATACAAGGTGGCTTGGAATTCATCCATCACTATCGAAGTAGAAGACCTTTTCCGATTAAACACCAAGTTATTTCGGGATTTCCAAACAACCCATAGAATGGTTCAATGTAGACTCTAAGAATTTCTTCCGCCTCCCCATTGAGCCGCCTTCCACAATCTTGTAAAATAGTTAATCTAAAAAAGAATGATTGTCCACCTTTAAATTACACCATCAAATCAACCAATTTCACACTTCTTTAATCATCCTACAAGCATAGAAGAGATGTTTTTCTGTCTCTAAGTCTGACTCACAAAATGGACAGGTAGCCGAAGGCAGTGTAACATCCCTTAAGCAAAGATTTAATCTCGTCGGCAACCTATTCAACAAAGCCCTCCCATCCAAAACAATTATCCCTTGGTGGAAACCACTTATTCCATGACCATTTTTGAAAAGAGGATGTAACAGAGAGAAATTCAATTATATCCCGCATAGATTTAACCGAAAAAGAACCACTAGGGTCTTCTTCCCATCGCCATATATCACTATGGTCATTTAACGAAACATGTTTCAGAAAATTTTTCAATGAAGTTACCTGACCCGACAGTAGATCCATATTAACTACCGGCATCCATGACCATCTCCAAACAGCCCCATTTTTGGACCTGTGAGAGTAACGCAAAGCAACCATGCAATCTTCGGTCTTTACGAAATCAAGCAGCATCAATGGTACAAACTTTCTTGTTATTGTTGGTCAGTTAAAGAATATTGATTTGCCAATTTTTATTGCTAATGTATATGCTCCTAGACAAGCTTCTGCTCGTCAGTCTTTAGATAGCTAATAAGGTGGCCTAGTGATAAGGTGGCCTATTGTTTTCCTAGAGGTTATGGGTTCGATCCTTACCCTAGGTAAACACCTTGGGGGTGGTATATTCCCCCACCGCAAATGCTTGGTGGATCCAATAAGGGGCGACTTTGATGAAATGGTCTCGGGTTTAATCCGACCCCTTACTCGGGCAACCAAGACATGTGATCATTGCCTGCGGGTCTGTTCTTGAGAAAGAGTCAGTTCGGATCCATAGGATCCCGGATACGGGGTTGGCTTGGCGTAAACAACCTTTTGATGAGATAGTTAATATTGACATAAATCAGGAGAATTGTTCTGGTTTTTTTTTCCTGAAAGGCTAGGTGGCTAGAATATCATTAACTTCAAAGCAATGCAACTACAAGGCAAGCACTTAAGTGTGCAGAAAAGAAAAACAAGAAAAACTTTGACCTCAAAAGTAGACCAAGCTACAACACCCACTTTCACTTAAATGAGCCATTTAGATTTCTACATATGTTATTTTATTTTTGCTATTACAGAAAGTTTAATTATTAAGATGGTATATAAATATGTATTTTACTTCTTGGTTCATGGTTTTCATTTAGTTTGATATAAGTTATAAGATGAATAGTTATTTTTCTTAAAATTAAAAGATTAAAATATGAACAAAATACTCGATAGATAAAAGTCTAAAACTTAAAAATGAAAACCTTAAGATAGTGTTATTTAGTTAGGTTTTGGGGTTGGGATGCAGGCGGGTCGGGCATTGGCTTTGGTCATGGGTTTAATAGATGGCATTTTGTGTTTTCATTTAGGTATCGGGGTGATACCCTTAGGATACCGCAAGGGGGTGCTACCCTTTTGACTCTCGCTATTTTAGGTCTAAAATTTAAGCTGACATTTGGACAAGTGAGCGCTACATATATTATAGAGTAAATTACTGAAATGGTCCATGTGGTTTGTCCATAATTACTGGTTTAGTCCTTTAAGATCAAAAATTACTCTACATATCCCTATGGTTACATATTTCCTACTTAAATGATTCTTTTGATGGACGAACGTTAAATGAGTTCTGTTTGTTATCTTTTACCAAGGTTATTTTGATAATTGAAACACTATATCTACTTTATATTCCCGAGATTACCTACTTCTTCTTCCTCATTTCTATTCATGCTCCCGCCACTTTTTAGATTGTCCTCCAACAATGGTAAGATAGGATGTTGTTAAAAAACAATGGTAAGATAGGATGTTGTTAAAAAACAATGGTAAGATAGGATAATATAAAACCAAAAATATTGCTTTTCCCTGTATTTTCTTCGTTTCCCTGTTTCTGCACCCATCATTTCCCCCCTCGACTGTGTTCATCGCATTTTCTTGAGATATTTGACTTGTGTTCGGCCTCATCATCATAGGTATGTGTTCCCCAACCCTTTTAGCATCAATATGATACCAAAACCATACCCATTGGTTCAACTTTCTTAGGGTTTTCTCAGTCATGAAGACCCGATGAGTTTTGTATACAATCGACCACAATGTGAAATTGTTTGTTGAAATTACTTGTTGGTTTGAATTACTTGATGATTTTCGACACCAAACCTACCCATCTCAGGAAATTTTCCTCGGTATTTCTAGGATTTTGACACCTCCGTTGAATCGAGGGGATTTGAGTTCTTGTTCACGTAATTTGTTGTTTTTTGGTAAAATTGATGCTTAGTCTATGTTTAAAGACCTTTTTCAACTTCCGTTGTTGTGTTCTCTAGGCTTAATTCTAAATTACTTCATGAGTATATGCTTCTGGTCCTTGCGTCTATTGTTCATCGCCATTTCTAAGGCTTTATATGATATATGAGTTGGATTTGTAGAAATCACCATCTGTTCTTGCCTCATAACTCTGAATTGCATGATGTTTTCGTGCTTAGGAGTGATTTGTTGTAGTTGTACTAGAACTAGATTTCTTGTGTTTGCCACTGTGATAATCATGTTGTGTTTTGACACCATATGTGATCCCTAGTTCCCACAGACAATTTTATTGTGATAATCATGTTGTGTTTTGACACCATATGTGATCCCTAGTTCCCACAGACAATTTTATTGTGATAAACAGGTTATAAGTGTTGGAATGTACAATTACAACAAATCACTGAAGGACAATTTTATTGTGATAAAAAATACTTGTGATATTTTTTATTTATTATCACCAACAAATCGCCATTATTGAAGGACAATTTGAGAAATGGCGGGAGCATGAACAAAAATGGGGAAGAAGAAGAAGTAGGTAACCTGGGGAATATAAAGGAAGGGATATAGTGTTGCTTTTACCAAAATAACCTTGGTAAAAGACAACAAACGGCACTCATTTGACGTCCGTCCATAATAAGGACCATTTAAGTAAGAGATATGCAATCATAGGGACATGTAGAATAATTTTTTATCTTAAAGGACCAAACCAGTAATTTTTGATAAACCACAGGGACCATTTCAGCAATTTACTCTAAAATTTATAACACTAGTGCCGTTAGTTTAAATGGCTAAAGGACCGGTTTAGTAACAAAAAAACAACCATAGGGACATGTAGTATTATTTTTTATCTTAAATGACCAAACCAGTAACTTTTGACAAACCACAGGGACCATTTCAGTAATTTACTCAATTTATATATATATAAGTATTTGAGTATTAAGTGATTTATATATATGATTATTATTATTGATACTCCATCTTTATGTATGTGTGTATTGCTATTAAAATTGTAGACAAAAAAGTCAAGCCTAGAAAGTGGGGGGACTTGAATTGTAATTTGTATGTATGCATATTCGACTCAAATTTGGGGTCAAAAACCCCATTTTGGCTGGAACAAATCGAAGAGAGAGAGAGAGAGAGAGTGCTTAGAAGGTTCTAGCAAAAAGGGAAGAAGGGAAATCAAGAGGAATTGCTAGTGTTTGTGCTTGGAGTCAAGTTATTTGGTGCTTGGACTTCATTTTCTCAACTCTAGAGCTTAGGATTTAGGGCAAGATCAAGTTGGTTAGTGATCAAGTAAGCTATAACTATCATTTATGTTTGATTTTAGCAATACATAATGTATGTGGTGATCTTTTGTTGAATTTTTTGTGATTAATGTAGTAAATGGGTCAAAATTTTGGAAGAAATGATGAAATTAAGGTTTGAATCATCACTGATAAGCTATATGGTGATGTTGGAGATGCTTTAGTAGTGTTTAGACCCTATGTGTTGCTGGAAATAAGTTTGATTTGGGAAAAATTGCTTTTTGGTCGAATTTGACATAGAAAACAAGCAAAACAGACATTGTTCACGGGGTTCGCGGCACGAACCCTAAGCGTCGCAGAGCAATCTTTTGTGTTTTGCGCAATGAGTTTTTCCAGAGTTTTGTAGCCGGTGCGAGGATGGGTGCTTCGCGCGCAAAGCCCTCTTTTCAACCCAAAAACATTATTTTGACCCCTTTTGACCTTATATTTGATTGGGGATTGATTCTAATGATTATAGGGGGATAAAATGGAGTGTTTAGAACCCGAAAAAGACGTTTAATCATAGTATTGAGACTATACTCATAAGGAGTCTCGATTTCGGTTAACTTAACTAAGTTAACCTTATGTTTTGTGATCATAGGATTCCTATTCAAGTCATATAGCTTTGGTTTGGATAGGAAGTGATGCTCATCACTTCAAACAAGGTGAGTTGTACCCTACGGATACACCTTTGGTTTTATAAACTTATAAGTCATCATATTGTTCTTGTATTCAATGTTTTACACATTTATGGCATCAATGTGACTTTTCATTGTTGATTATCATGTTAATGATAATATGGTATGTTTAAGTATATGTTATGTAAGCTTTGAATGCATGTAATGTTATGTGATGATTCTTGCAAGGTAATAACTATATGTGTTTAACTTTCTTGCGTTTGAGATTGTGCCTGTGGTCCGGACCTGTGTTTGAGATTTAGTGCTTTGTATCATATAGGTTCCTAACCATTGGGTGACGTATATTGGTTCATGTGGCTTCGGCAATTGGGAACCTAGATACACGGGTGGTTATGGAATTGGTGCAAAGAGTGGGGGGATGATAGTACCCATTATGACCGTCTGGTTCAATGGGCTGACGAGCCACCGAACCTAAGCATACACGAGTTGACTTGGGGAACAGGTCATTCACTCCTGACAACCGTTGTATGGTGGATGCTTTGTGCTCCCCCACCTTGACGGGAGATGTGGACACACCTCCACGTGGACTTGTTGACCATGGTTGTCCACTATGGAAGATACAAGGTTTAGTGGACTTGTCCCCCACATCTTGTGTGCTATAATAAGTGATGCCATGTTAACTAAATTGTGATGCTGACTTGTTTACTTGGTTAAACTATTTTGGTACACTTTCTAGTATTATGCTAATGACTTTATTGTTTTAAATGTTTTTGTATCCGTAGATAAATAGTAGCTTATGCCGGAGAGGCGGGTAGAAGCTTTTGGGAAGCCTTTGATACGACCCTTATAGTTAAATGCTTGGATATACATGACATATGCTCTTCTTTTGTTTATTTGTAAATTAATGGTCGTGTAATTAAGACAACAAGTAACACCAACATTTTGTAAATCAAAATAGAGCTTCCTCAATATGAATGCTAAACAATAGATAAATGATGGTATTAATAGATGTTTTAAAATTTTAAATTTGTACTGAAAATCTAGGTGTTACAAAAACCAAATGTAGAACATTAGATCAAATCAAATGAAGAGTCAGTATTAAGTCTCTCATTCTCATCTAAATTTTAATTCTCATTTGAATCGTCCACTATATATATATATAAAGAAGTTCATTTGAGAACCATTCATAATTGCGAGTATCATTTGTAACAACCATTAATGCTCATTAATAGGGGTATTGAAGTGTTTTATATATTTTTCAAACCGTGAATTGCATCCGAGTCGACCGTTATTAAAAAAGCGAGGCTTGATTTTTCCAAAATACCCCATTCATGTGTCATTAATTATCCATTAATGAGTCATCATTTTTATTGACCATTGATTTATTTTAATCAAGGGTTAAGATTGGTTGTCGCGGTACTCACACTAAAAGGTGCCAGTTTGATAATAAAGAATAACGTTTATTTTAAATGAACCATCCCCTGTATATGTGTAAATATAATGAAGAATACCATTTATTTAGAGAACTCAAGGAACCAATCTTAGCTTTTGGATCAAGGGTATAATTAAATATTTTTTTTTCTTTGAAAAAGGTGCCATTTTGATAATTGTAGAGTGGTTGGGGGTGTTTTAGGAACTGAAAGATGAAGCCACACGTTCAAAACCCTCTCTCTCTCTACCATTATCGTTCTCTTCGTTATTGTTGTTTTCCGATTGACGCCAACCACCACTCTCCTCTAATCACCCCGAATCTCGATCAGCTTAATGTATTGCCTACCTCTCACCAACGGAGCCGAAAGCCCCAGATCTAAACACCTGCAATGTCATAGAAAACCCTAGATCTAAGCACCTACAACGACCTCTATTTTGGCTCAAGTATGTAACATCCAAAAACCCGGCCTAGTTATTGGCGGGTCGGTGGTAAGTTGGATTGCGTTTGTTTACGAATACTTATATTTAATTATGTGATTTAAAATGAATATTTGAGATCGCATGATTTTATGAGTTAGATAAGTGGGTTTAGTACGAGGGTTGTAGAGAATACCTCGTTATGTGTTAATTAATTTAGAATAATTAATTAATAGGGATTATCTAGAAAGGATAATGTTAATATATGATTTGATTAAATTAATTATTGATTATGATATATGTTGATATGTAAGTGTGTATATATGTGTACGTATGCATGTATGTGAGGAGATATGGGAATTATTATGAATGTGACACCTCATGCTTAGGTTCTGAGGAAGTATGTACGTGACTTAGTTTTGGATAAACACTCAAATTAGAATCACCTCCTCATTTTATGAAAATTACTGGAGTGTGTGTGTGTGTGCTTTGAGAGAAGAAGAAACATAAGAACAAAGCTTGAAGATTTGATTTTAAGAAGTTGTGAATTCAAGTAGAGGTTGGTATGTATTATTTATTTGTTTTGAATCATGATTCATGTCCAGCATGCTTTGTTTATTGTTAATTAATTTCTGGGTTTTATCAAGAACACCATGGATAACCTTGATAGAAAACTTAACAAGTGGGTTTTGTTGATCTTGATGATTTTGATGATTTAAATGTGTTTTTGATAGTTCTAAACATGTTATATGAAGATTATATATATATATGGTTGCCGGTGAGTCAACCGCCAACCACTAACTTTTCATCTGGACCATTAGATCAGATTCACTTTTAATCTCGGCCGTATAAAGTCTCTATTTTACACAACCGTTGGATCTAATTCAAACAAAAACTAGACCGTTAGATCAGGACTTAATTGCACAAAAAACTGTCTTAAAAAAACTGCCAGCCCCAACCCTCCCACTTAACTACCGAACTGCTTTGAACGTGCCAATCTCATTCTTTGAAACTTCTCTTCCTTCTCTACACCCATTTCCACCATCATCATCCTCCTCCCTCTTCCTTCTCTA
>JAUEJL010007870.1:0-10165 GCA_032274825.1 Drosophyllum lusitanicum | reverse complement strand
TCGAGCCGGTGCCACCATTCATTTCAAATTTTAGGTCCGGTGCTACCATCTATTTCAAATCCTGGGTCCGCCCCTGAGTGCCCGGAAGGG
Organism: Drosophyllum lusitanicum; assembly: GCA_032274825.1. Taxonomy (NCBI): domain Eukaryota; kingdom Viridiplantae; phylum Streptophyta; class Magnoliopsida; order Caryophyllales; family Drosophyllaceae; genus Drosophyllum; species Drosophyllum lusitanicum. Next base: position 10,075 of record JAUEJL010007870.1, on the reverse strand, counting down.
TTACCATCACAGCTTGGAGGGTTCTTCATAAATGACTTCCTAATAAATTGGATCTTTTTGCGTGTTCAATGCGTCAATGACTTATGCCCCCTATGTGACTCCTTTCTGGAAGATGTTGATCATATGTTTCGAGGCTGTTATTTTTCAACCTCCTTGCTATGTGAAATTTGTTCTAGGAGTTTTAATGTTTTAGTTTGATTTTGTTGTTATTTTTTCTAGCTTTCTATGTACTATTTTAATTTTTATATAAAATTTTGCCTTTATCGTTTTAGATCTAAGTACCTTAACTGGTTGAACTTGCTTGTTTGGTTAAGGGGTATTGATTCATAGACAATAAAAATTGTCCATACTTAACAATTTATGCATTATCAAGTTGTACACCATATGTTGTTAAATATTTAAATATATTGTGTATGAAAAAAATTTGTTGTGTACGAATTAGCTTGAAAATATTGGTATTTATAATGCAATGATAATAGAAGCAACGAAATTAGATGATTGATTGATTGAAGATTTGTATTTAAGAGAGTCCATAAAGATCATGTCTGTTTATAGTGAGGATAGTTTGATTAATAAAACATATATTTAAAAAACAAAAAGAAAGTCTAAAAAAGTTGAATTTCATCTATGTTTTTTAAAAATTAGTACAATTATTTAATACACATGATAGAACGCTATTAAAGCATGTTTAGAACATACATGTAATAAATAATATAGTTTAGTTCATTAAAATATATCTAATTTGTCACGTTTTGCTATTGTGTGTATCGGACTTTACAATTTTCTATTGTGTGTATCAAACATTTAATTTGTCGTTATTATGTGTATTAAACTTTCTATATGTACTAAACTTATGCATTTTTTCCTTTCTTATGTAACAAAAATAAATACAATATCAACAAACTTAAAGTTTGATACACAAAATAGAAACTTTTGAAGTTCGATACACACAATTACAAAAGGTGACAAGTTGAATACATTTTAATGAACTAAACCCAAAATAACAATGTTATAAGTTTTTATACTATTATAGCTTAATAATTGTCAACATGAAATAAACAAAGAAGCATATTGACATTATATTTATTCCGAAAACTTTTTTATTCAAAGAAAAATTATAATTTATCGTATTAAATCATCCCACTTCATTCTCTTTTGAATTTAACAATTGTATTAATCTAACAAAGTCACGTGTAACTTCACAAGTAAAAGATTTAGTAGTATGATCATGGTTCTAAATAACGTAAGGCGTGATGCGGCGGTGAGGTCAGGTCTCAAGTTTTAGGAGTCATGAAGAAGCCATGACGTTTTCTAGGGCGTGACTTAAGGCAGTAATTTTATACATATTTTATAATTATATCTGTCAAATTTATCATTATTAATATACTAATTACACAAAGTTACAGAAATGACAAGCAAAGTAACATATACAAATTACTAAATACAAATTTATAAAAGTTCAATACACGCAATCGCAAAATGTATACAAAAAAGTCCAATTTTTAAAAAAAATGACTTTTTATGCGTCACGTTTTAAATAATTTGTCATTTGGCGCGCCTAAGCAAGACTTGGCACGCGTCACGCCTAATACTCACGCCTAGTGTCATTTTTTAACGGCGGAGCCACGGCTCACGTCTTGACGACTTCATGACGCGTCTTTTAAAACACCGACTATGATATGGAATATCTATTATAAATATGAATCGACCTTTTAACATTTGTTTTTTATATGCTATCATTTGACCTCTAGAAGCTTCTTTTTAAAGCAAAGAAAACTTTAATTTTCTGAATATAAGACGAATGTGATGATTTTATTCTATGATATAAATTTGTTTATATTGAGAATTATTTGTTTTTAATTGGGGGGTTCAACTAACAATTTGATGGCTAGCATTTTAGGTCACATGTCACAGGCACTTGTTGGCCACCAAACCCATTTTCATTTGGTCCTGAATTGGATTTTCAAGTCCCACATTATCATAAATAAATAAATAAATAATTCTACTATTTTCTTTTCATAAATTCCACACCTAATTCTTATTTCTTTTTAAATAATAAATAAATGATCCATATTATTAATTTCTAGTTGACCTAACAAAGTCAAAAAGACAACTACAATCACCCGAGAGTCCCACGACAAAATTTAAGGCGCATGGTCCTTTTAGTTGTAGGTTGCCTCTCCCAAATGCCAGAGAAATTGGTCTTAATTAAAACACAAATAATAAAATACTCATAAAAGGTTAACTTTACATTAATTGATTTTGTAAATAGAAAGTAGTTTTCATACCTCTTTAAAATATAATTGTATACGGTTGTTATGATAGTACTTAAATAGAAACTAGTCACACATGCTCTATTTATTATCAGGTAGAGATGAATACTATATTGTAGCGCAAAGAAAATCCACGTGTCTATAATCTCTTAAATTATTTTATTTATAAAAAATATATCTTTTATTGCTATATATGCCTATATGTATGTATGTGTGTGAGATTTAGCTCATTTAGTTTTTAAAAAATTGATCTTTCATTTATTTTAATAAAAAGAAAATTATTCATACACCATTTTATGAAATTTAAGATTTTAAGTTATAATTTCCCTTTATATAATACCATATTCATTGTAAATATCAAATTCAAAAGTATAAAAAAACTGTTTCTTAGTTTTTGTGAAAATTATAATTGTAACTTAAAAAAACGACCATAAAAGCACGGACCATGAGTTGAGATTTGAATTGGTTGATGGACATCTTTTAACGTTAGTTCTTTAATCTCAATGTAATGATCAATATAGGTCATATGTTTAAACATAGATCCCAAAGGTTAAATCTAGACCATTAGATTTTCTAAATCAATGATCAAGATCTAATAATGACATTATTATAATTAAGTAAACAATTATAAGATTTAATTATAGAAAATCAGTGTTTATGATTTTAATATTTATATGTAAAATCAAAATCCACTATGTCACTTACAACTTGAACTCATATTGCATTAAAACTGTTCAAGTGAATTATTATAAAAAAAGAAATAGAAAGAAACAAATGTGCAAAGAGCAAGAGCCTCTTGCTTTGCTTGCATTCCTCTGCTTGTAATATTTTTGAAGAAATCTTGCATAGCAGGGCATCTCTTCAACTGGCCTCTCCACTCCAATGGTGTCAAAATATACAATTTTTTGTTCTTTACAAACCTGGCTTCACTTTCATGATCTTTAAATCTTCCCAATTTAGAAAGAAAAATGCAACAAATGGGTAGTATCAAAATGTGGCTGACCAAACAGCGTTTTCGCCTTCACCACATCGTCTATGAACTTCCTTAATCCGGTCAACAGACCGACAAATCCCACTGCAAGTCCAGTCAAATGACGCTACACATATGTTTCCAGCTTGAGCTTTCCACTCACAATCTACAAAAACACGGTAGCAATAGCCAAATTATAAAGTAATGTTAGTGTTTAGATGTTACAAAGTTTGAACCACATGGGTCGATTCATCTTAGTTTGATCTCTACCACAGGTTAATCAAAATAAACTAAAAGGGAGTCAAATATGTTGAGAGTACAAAGTGTTTTTTAATGCATAATACCTTCTAAATCATTTTATTTATTATTATTGAAATAATATATTCTAATGATCATAGTTGGCCTACAGCAAAAGGGACTTATTTTGACTTGTCCGTCTTGACCCGTTACCCAACCCGCTCATTTTGCTACTTATATATTTATGTTATTTACTAAATCAGAAAGTTCGAACCACTTATGGACTGGGTTGATTCGGGTTATTTTTCAAAGAGGTTGAAAATCAACCAAAATGGATTTTTACCACATAAAAAGATAAAACCTACAAAGTCATTATACTGAAAGAAGATTTGGCTATTGCTGAAATAGTATCTTTCTACAACCATACTTGCCCAACACCAAAAACTAACCCATTTTGACACATTACCTAACTCGCACATTTTTGCAATGTATATTTGTGTTATTTATTACAAGATCAGAAAGCTCAAAACTTTACCAGGTGGGGTCCCACAGCATAATCTCCGATCGTCAATATGCTCAACATCAAGACCGATAAACCAAGATCCCAAAGAAACGTCCTCATTAGCGTACTTGTGTAATACATGTCTGAGATGATTTTAACACAATATTAACAACCAACATTATTAATAAATAAGTGAAGTTTTGGGCTAGAGCAAGCAAAACTTAACTGGTTTAATGATATATAAGTAGCCAAATCTTTTGAAATGGCATACAACTGTCCTGTGGCATGACGGAAATACTTGTTTCCTGACTCGCCAAATTTCCAATATTCTGGTTCATGGTATCTTACTCCTCTGTTCCATTGAATATTAATAAAAAAAATGCAACAGTTTGAAGGTTTTTTAATATTTTGAATTCAAGATGATTATTTTAGCTTACTTTTGAGCGAGTACCGGACCAGATTTCATGCATCCAATATATACCCTTTTCTTCTTCCTATGTCTAACTAATGTATGACCTAGTGTGGCTGCAATCAAGATTCAGACAAGGTTAGGTGGTGAAATTAATACACAAGACAAAATATATATATAAAAAGTCAAACTATGATCATTGACTCATTGTAAAGACTTTGAAATTTAGTTACAGTGAAGTTTTGATTTCTTAAGATCCAAATCTTGCATATACTTTGATAGGCTACTTATATCCTTCTCTATATAACCAAAACAATATCGATCTCCTTTTATGAGGTTTAAAGTTATTTATTTGACTTTCTAGAGTCAAAAGTGGACTTTGCTTATAGAGAGGTCAAAGTTACCTATGTTGACGTGGACATCATCATCAACCTTGATGTAAAATTCTGCATCCCACATAGTAACAGCAGTAGCAAAATATGTTTTTGTCTTTGCAGACAATTCTAGGTATCCCTCTACATGGTCCTGCTCCATGCACATCAGTAATGGTAATAATGAGAATTTCGAATAATTAAATTAAACAAGCAAGTTAAAGAAAATATAAACAAAAGGTGTACCAGCCTCAAGAAATCTCCATGCTTTCTGTCTTCAGCTTCAATAGCTCGATCGAGTATTCCCCCTACCGTGGCACTGACAAAAAAGAATTACAGAAATAACTCAGTTGATATTTCTCACGGATATTTAGCCTTTTTATTTTATTCTAATTTTATATTTATAGAGCATGGTTTATTTGAGAACCAATCTTGACCCTTGATTAAATCAATGGTTAGTAATAGGGAATAGTTCATTAATGACTCGTTAATAGAGATATTTTAGGAAAACAAAACCTTCTTAAATAATGACACATCCACCCGGACAATTCTGAGTTGAATAAACATATAAATGACCGAAATATCCTTATTAATGGGTCATTAATGAGCATTAATGATGGTTATAAACGGTTCTCGTATTAAGAACGGTTTTTAAATGAAATTATGCATGTATTTATATATGTATATGTATAAAGGTGGAAGTGCAAATGATTAACAACATAAAGATCTAGGCACATGAAATTCTGAAAAGTTCATGTTATCATGCTTTATTCATTATTTGTAAAGAGGTTTGCTGGCTGATATATTTGGAGTGACAATACCTTTTCCAGCATTGTTACAAAACCATCACTATTGTATGAATTAAGAAAAAATAAGTTTATAGCTTCTAAATGTCACTGATTGTTATAAATTATGAAAATATGGATCTTAAACAAATATAGTTGCAAAAAGAATCTGTTTTTATGCATTTTTGCACAAAGTCCAAATGCAATTTATTTTTAAACTATGAAAGATGCAATTATACCACCTTCACTTTGTCTCTTTTTTTTAAATAGAAAATAAAAGAAAATTTGAACTTATAAAATTTATAAAAAATGGTTCAAGAAAAGTCAACTGCTGGTTACAAAATTGATAAAAAAAAGGAAAGAAATAAATGTACCTGTGGCCGATGACGAAACGCATTATAATGCCCTTCTCCTCCTCTAACTTCTTTCTTTTTTCACCTATACATTGTTGGGTAATGAGTTAAAATAAATAGTTTTTAACAAGTTAAATTTGGTCGGCAGGAAACATCTTTGTCCGGTATTTCTAATTTTTATGGATAATAAGTCTTTAAAAATATGGATTTATAATTATTTTGTTTAAATAATAATAATATTATTTTTGACTAGTTGCGGTCATTTGACCCTTTTGAGCGTTTTTGTTAAATTTACTCGTTTGATCGGTTAGAGATAAACAATTGATGTGGATGAATTAATTTCTTATGTGTAAGAATCGTCTACTATAAACGTAACTCATTCATACCTTGAGGCATCCAAGTAGCCCGCACTGAATCTCTTCTTTTACGACTGCTAAAGGCAGTATTAACTCCAACAACCATTAAATACTTTCTCTTTTCAGATGAACTCGGTGTGTCTTCTTGCGATATTGGAGATCCATTCGCGATAGATTCTTGGATGGACTTGGCTGCAGCTAATTCCATCTCTAAGCTTGATATTGTTTTATCTAATGTCCTAAAAATAGATCAAAAAAACAATTTATAAACACATAAATTTCACATATAAAATGTTCAAAGATTAGATAGAAGCTGCTAAAAAGCCTAAAACTCACTGTATAGCCTCATGAGTCTTGGACACCTCTCCAAATATCTGTTTTGGATCGCGCTTTACATTCTTAATCTGTAACTAAACAACCCCAACACAATCAAGTTTACAAAAAATCAATCATATATAAAGGAGATTAAAATCAAGATTTCTTGGGGAAAAAACATACCTTTCTTAGATCACAACCTTCTGATACTAACTTTAAGCCTTCAGATTCTAGAGAAGTTGGTCTTGTAATAAGTTTAGAGTCAGACACTGTCCACATTCTGTGACCAATTTCTTAATAACTTATAAATCCAACATCAATGTAAAATACTTGTAAATGAGGATACAAATTACCAACTGCCCATTTATTTTTACATTTTTTTTAAAAAAATATTAAGATTTATGCAATTAGCATGGGCCACCGCTGCAACCTTTGATGTGTTTTAAAACCAAGTACAGGTGATGATGATCAAATGCCAGAAACCAATAATAGAACTATTTTCATTAACAAACTACGGTAGTAACATGTAACATCATAAATTAGATCCGAAAACTTCTTTAAAAAATGGGCTCATGTAAAGAATATATTACAAAACAACTAAATAAGGAAAGCTTACGAATCATACACACAGAACTTATTAAAAACAACACCAGTAGGTACGGTTCATTTGTTATTTTATTGTGAAAAACAGTTTCTCTAACCATTGAAACAACAATATCTTTATATTTACAGTTTCTCTGTGAGGAAAAATATCGAACACTTGATGTGCATCTTTCAAATTTAGTTTCACTTTTTGTCTTGCAAAATCAAAGAGAACCTAACAAACAGATCCCAAACCATATTAAAAAACAACCGAGATCATATGTTTACCTATTGGTGAAGAGTAATCCAGCACAAAAACTGCTGATACATAATAAAAGTGTCCATTTTTGCGATATAACGTTTCTTGCAGCTTGCTGATCTCCTCTGTTCTTCATAGTCAATTTGTCTTTCTGATTTTGAAACTTAATTATAGTTTCACTCTCAATGAAAAGTTCTCAATCAACAAAACCCATCTCTGAAAGACCCAGAAGAAGCAGAGAATCCCAATTCCCAGTTTAATAACAAAAATAATTTTGAAAATTTTGCTCTGAAGAACAGAGGGAAAAATAGGGAGAGAGGTGTTAATCGGAATATATAAAGAGGTACCCAGTACTTATTCTAGTTTGTACCTTTCTTTATCCCTTTGGTTTGTTCTTTCCTCTCTCTCTCTCTGCCCCTCCCTCTCTCCCTCTCTCTCACACACACCCTCACACACACGTATTTATAATTTTCCATATACCAGATACTCTTCTCTTTGCAGGGAAGGGACGTCCAACCGAAGTGAGAGAAGACCCACTAACTACTACCCCTTATACTATTTAAGAATTACTAAATGGTCCCTCACTTCCAGAAGGATCATCCATGTATTGTAGTCTATTCAGGAGTCCATTCAGAATACATTTTAATGCGACTAAAACGAAAACAAGTAAATAGTATATGAGTAAACGTTAAAGTTTCAAAAGAAAATTTTTCAGAAATTTTATATAAAACTTTAGGTTATTATGTTATAAAATAGTGAATAATGTTCAATATAGTCCATATTTTTTTTGAACGGCAAGCCTAAATTAATATAGTCCATAATTATTCATAGTTCTAAGAGATTAATTTTAACTTTTGAATCAATGTTATCAATGGTACTGATTAAATTTTAAAAATTTAGGCGGAGTGGCATTTTCGTAATTCAAATGTGATGCTTTTACAAATTAAATGTGATTGTATACTGAATCACCTATGATTGAATATTAAAATTTCGGACTATGTTTTTTAAATGGACTTTATTGATCACAAAATGTATTAAGCTTGATGATCTATTTTAATTATAAAATATAACGGTATAAAATTGCGAATTATTGTTTTATCTTCTTTCGATCATATATTAATGTTTAAATCTTTATATATCTTTATAAAAAATTGGTTGTTTATGTTATAGAAGTACCTACTTGATTACATCAAATTTGATCAATGTTTTTCTTTAGTATAATGGATAAAATAGTAATATTATAATCTTTTAAATTAAGATACTATGATATTAAAACAGAGTCCGGGGATTTTTAAAACAGTTTCTCTACTCACAGGTATTAAGATGAGATTAAGTATTGTTGTTTTAGTGGTATGATATTAAAACAAATAATTTATGATATATTTTATATAAACATATACATTATTAATAATGACATTGATTGATATAAATAATAAGTTATTATCCTATGACATTAATAATTCTTCACAAAATCTCATATTAATTAGTAGAAAGATATAAGAAATGTTCTAATAAAAAGATTTTGTTTTTAATTTTAATTTTAGGAAATGTGAAAAATGTTAACGGACGACGTAAACCACGTTTTTATTATGCTAAAATTTTATTCTTTTAATTTAAACCTGAATTTAATTAAATTGGTTTGAAACTTATTTTGGGAGTATGTATGTATGGCTTTAAATAAGGTACGGTGTAACTGTCTTTAGGTCCAGAGGTTAAACAGTTATTGTGACAGGGGAATGCTATTCTGACAGCCGAGTAAATATGACGGTGTGTTGGATTATTGGTCCACAAGGTAACATGTGTCTTGAAGTCTCCTTCTGTTACACTTACCACTCGTCGACAACCTTGGTATTTACAAATATGATCCCTATACTATTCTATATCTTACACTTTCCATCTCTATACTATTATAGTATTACCAAATGACTTTTAGATCTTACACCATTCTTTTTATTTTATAAAAATGTATTCAAATTAAAAGTTATGTTATTGTATGTATATAGCTTTCAAATTTATTTTATAATGTATTAAACTCTTTAAACTTATCATTTGTTGTATCCAGCTCGGAGGAATCTCATGTAATTCGAAAGAATGGAATAAATGGAATGATATTTCATTCCTATATCTCGTTAGTGGCATGGAATTGAATTCAATTCTTTTTTTAACAAACTAACATGATACGAAATCTCATTCTTTAAATATTTTATTACTTAGAAATTCAATTTTCTTAAAAAGTTCAATTTAATTATTTCAAATTCTACGAAACAAACGAGAATGCTTAAATGAGTTGAAAAAGGGTTGATCACGTTCAACTTTAAAGTATGTGTTACTTTATGAGAAGAATGATTAGGTTGACTTATTACGTGAATATATTTGTTTTCATCATATAATAATATAAATTAACTAATATGAGATGATTTGTGCATAACACTTATTTATCATAAACAATAAAAAGTATTTCTTTGAATCATAATACCCTTAAATATATGATCTGAAAGATAAATAGTGGTTTGTAAGAGCGTAAAAGTAACAACTATTGTGTGTGTCAAAGTGATGTTGTATACGAACGCCTCCCTTAACTAATACCTTAATTATGATTACAAGAAAATTGTTATTGCAATAATATATACTATATTATAAAGCATTTAGTCCTTTTGTTTAAA
>JAUEJL010007859.1:0-10165 GCA_032274825.1 Drosophyllum lusitanicum | reverse complement strand
ATAAACAATGTAATTAACCCTAATTCATTTAAGCATTTCAATATTTCAAATCAAAGTGTGTGTTCTTAGTTTTTCTCCCAACTGTTCATACTAAGTTCATCATCATCATTGTGGATTTGCTTCAATACTATGGATACTTGATATAATTGGGAACACACAATCTCACACACTGAAATTCTCAAAACCCATCAAATTAATGTCATATAGTCACTGTAGAAAAAAATGTTCGCACTTGAAAGTGCGTAAGAAATTAAGTTTGTCTATACTTAAAAGCGTAAAGTTCAATTCCTTGCACCAAATTTCTTCACGTTTCTCCACTCAAGGGAAACACGAAGAAATTTGGTGCGAAGATTTAGGTGTTGTTTGTTTTTGAAGACATAAATGTCTTGGGTCTTATTCCATACCTCCAAGAGAAGAAGATGTGGTTTCGAATGTTTTAAGTCTGTGAAAAAAATGTAGTTTTTAGCCTTTCGGGATAAGCAAAAATAAGACAAAATAAGATCTTTTTTCTTCAAAAAAAAACAAATAAGCTTATTGTACACGTCAGGCGCGCAGACGTTACTTTGAAAAAACAAACAAACTTATGAGAAACGTATGCGCAGCCGCAGACATTTCTTTAAAATAAAACCTTATTTTAAAAAACAAACATTCTCTACACTTTTAAGTGTAGACAAATTTAAGTTTGTACGCACTTAACAATGCGAATATTATTTCTTTGTAATTATAAATGCAAACATATTATGATCTACAATACTTCTTGCTAAAAAATGTAGGCATATTATACGTATTTATAAGTGCGAATAACTCGACAAAAATATGCACACATTATTTAAAAGCGCATAGACAAAAATACGAACAAATAAGAAATTTTTTATATTGTACCATTGTCCTGAGTCCTAACCCATAAAGTTTTTAGTAAAAAGATTAAAAGAAAAAGGGAATATAAAATATAGGTCAAGTCTCGCATGGGCGAATGTAGGTAGAAAAAGGGTCAACTGGTCGATCAAGTGACCTAACTATTAGATAAAATTTTAAAAATATATTATACTCTAATTTAAAGATTTGTACATTCTATAATGCTTAATAATGAATATAAATTACTTAGTATTGAAAAAACAAGCAGGCCTTTAGTACATAAAAAAAACACAATGCTACTTACGTTATTTATCTTGACAAATATTTTATTTAGACGGCATTTAAAAATGAAAAACCGACCCTTAGTATTAAAGTAAGACGAATGTACTCTTTATTTCTCTTATTTCTGTACAGCAGCTCAAACACCCTCAAGACGAACTTTTAATTTCTCTCAACTATGAATGAGTTTAGTGTGCTTCTTAATACTTCACGTATATATGTTGGTGAAGAATGTTCAATATAGTCCATAATTAATCCATAGTCCTAAGGGACTAATTTTAGTCTTTGGATCAATGGCATCAATAGTCCATATTGCATTTTAAAATGTTGGGCGGAGTGGCATTTTCGTAATTCACATGTGATGCTTTTACAAATCACATGTGATTGTGTATTGAATCACTTGTGACTGAATATTAAAATTTTAGGACTATGTTTTTTACATGGAATATATTGAACACAACTCAAATGTTGGTATATCTTAACGGCTTAACCTTCTAAGGCCTTGATGATTTTTGTATTTATTCATTAGATTTTATCAAACATTATCAACTTTTAAGCAAACTAATTAATAATGCATAATAAATAAAAAAAGACAAACTAGAATATAGTAGAAATGAAACATGGCAAACAAAGAAAGCCATACCATCTTATCATACGCGAAGCTTCTTGAAACTCCATAAGCTCGATCAACATCATTACATGTTTATGCAAACCACGACCACAAATCTAATTAAGTATAGTTTCCATAAACATATTTTTTTTTGTGAGTTTAGTGTAATCAATTTGTTTTAGTGTAATGGAGTTTATAGATTATCAATGGAGTTTAAACTTCGATATTATACAAACCATGAGGTGTGTAGTGTATACTTGTATAAAATGAATTTGTTCTCTGTATGACCAAAATAATAGAAGTCAAGGGGGATGCGCCCTTTGCAGAGTCCTAGGGGCAAAGCCCCTAGTGGGGATATATATGTTGGAGGCAAGGGGGATGCGCCCTTTGCAAGGGGTTGCACCCAAAAATTAATTATTAATTCAGAGTACACGAAAATCAGTTTTTTGATTTTAACTTCCATAAATCTGTCATTGAATTCTAAGGATATATACTCAGAAACATATACTAATTGGTTCTTCTTGGAATTTGAATTTTCTTTTGGCATTCAGAAATAGAAATATCTCTCCGAGATTTACTAATTATTTGACAGTTGGCAAGTCTCTTTGTATGTGTTGTCCGGTAATTTTGTTTCAGTGCCCAGATTCAAAGTTTCATCCTTGTAGAATTATCCTATAATTTGAATTCCGTGTTAATTCTAGCATATATAAGGGGCGAAACATCAAATTCGAAAAGTGATCTACACGATACTATGAGAAATCCAAATTGATTTTGATTTCAGAAACCTACCCGTTTTTCTATATAATTTCCAACACATTTCTTCCTATTTTTTGCCATTATAGATGTCATTAGTGTAAATATGTGCTAATTAATCTAACTTTGAAACCCCCAAATTATGTGGTGGTAAGAAATCTACAAACCCAAACCACATGCTTTCTAACTATTCTGGAAGAATCAAAAGCTCACATCTCCATCTTGGTTTGATCTTACTATAAATAGAAACTAACCTTTTTTTTTCTTCAACCAACCAACTCTACAAATCCATCTAGCTTTTTGGTTAAATTTCATACTAAGAAACACAAACCATCTCATCTCTCTTTTAGTTCCTAGCTTGCTCTTATTCTCAATGGCTACTGTTGTCGGAACCGTAACCCGAGTAACGGTAATAACATAACTTTTCTGATTTTCTTTAGTCTCTTAGTATCAAGTATATATAGTTTTAGTTATATAAATAATGGTCACGTAATTATTCACCTTTTTTACTAAATAAATCCTTCAAACTATTAAAACTACTTTATATGTCACTAAGTATGCATCTAATTTCATTTGTATATATCAAATCCAATAAAAATATATAGTTGATCATGAAGATAATATTCAGTTTGTGTAATATAAAATGCAGGTGGGCCCAGGCCTACCGTTACTGGGTTCAAATATTGAAGTCCAATCTTGTTTAGCCTTTCTTTGGTTTAATCTACTTTTTTTCAACTTGTTCTAGATCTAAACTACATAATTCTCTTGTTCCCAACGTCTCTCTGAACTGCCACAAACATAACACACTGTCGTCTGCACACATAATTAAACAACAAGATAATTAATATACACATAATTATTAATTATCTTCTGATTAATCTGTTTATCTTCATCAAAATTTGTAATGACTTCTTTGTTGCAGTTGAACTTGAATGGGTATGGTGGAAGAACAATATTGCCTCCAACATCAGCTTTCTTTGGTGGAGATTTAAAGAAACTTAACTTAAAACCGAAAAAACCAGAGTCTCTAAGTGGGAGATTTAAGGTTGTTGCAGGCGAGGTTGATGAAGAGAAGCAGACAAACAAGGATAGATGGCGAGGGCTAGCATTTGATGAATCCGATGATCAACAAGACATTACACGTGGCAAAGGGATGGTCGATACGCTCTTCCAAGCTCCCATGGATAGCGGCACTCATTATGCGGTTTTGAGCTCATATGAGTACCTTAGTGCCGGGCTCCGGCAGTAAGTATTTATCTCTGTTAGGTTATTTAGTATATTAATTGCATTTACCGACTTATATGTTCAAATTTGGTTGTAGACATATTTTCTAAATTTATCACTTTCATCTTGAATTTTGAATTTGAATTTTAGTTTTATTTATTTCTAATTTTTTGAGCCTATATATGTAACCTTAATTTCTAACTTGAAATGCAGATATATGGATAATAATATGGATGGTTTCTACATTGCTCCAGCTTTCATGGACAAGCTTGTTGTTCACATCACCAAGAACTTCATGACATTGCCAAACATTAAGGTACGTACCCGGATATGGAAACTAGAACAGGTCGCAGAAAAAACATTCGACACATTTATGTTCAATAACAAGTTAAAATTGCCAATGCTTGCGAAAACTAGTTCCGAGTAGAATGTATATATAGTATACAAATGCATAACAAGATTATATATGGGTACACAATTTCTACTGCAGGTGCCATTGATCTTAGGCATTTGGGGAGGCAAAGGTCAAGGAAAGTCATTTCAATGTGAACTTGTATTTGCCAAAATGGGAATCAAGTATGTTTTCATCCTTTAATTTGTTACTTTGAAGTTAACTTTCTCAGTATAAGCTTAAAACTAGATATGGTGATCCAAACGGGTTAAATAACGGGTCAAAATAGGTCTCTGAAAATGGAGTTGACTCCAAACATTTTTTTTTGTCAACAATTTTTCACTTTCACATAGATAACCACCGTTTCATATGATTGGATCTTTTTCATTATTTCAATCATAAACTTTTATTTTTTAATAAAATGGTTTATGAGGTTTTACAATTTGGTTGATTTTCAACCCATTTGACCCGTTAGAGATTAATATCGCTTGAACTGAAGTTTTCGTAATTTAGTTAAGAGGTTAATTTACTGCCTATAGTAAAACTTAATCTCTTTATGGAGTAATATTATTTATGTCAAATATATATGTGAACCAACACAGCCCGATTATGATGAGTGCGGGAGAATTAGAAAGCGGAAATGCAGGAGAACCCGCGAAGTTAATCAGGCAAAGATACCGCGAGGCTGCAGACATAATCAGTAAAGGGAAAATGTGTGTATTGTTCATCAACGATCTTGATGCAGGGGCGGGTCGAATGGGTGGAACTACACAATACACCGTCAATAACCAGATGGTTAATGCTACATTGATGAACATAGCTGATAACCCGACTAATGTCCAGCTTCCCGGGATGTATAACAAGCAAGAAAACCCGAGAGTCCCGATTATTGTCACTGGTAATGACTTTTCAACATTATACGCACCCCTTATTCGTGATGGTCGTATGGAGAAGTTTTATTGGGCACCTACTCGTGAAGATCGAATTGGTGTTTGTTTGGGTATTTTCCGAACTGATAATGTTCCTAAGGACGATGTCGTCAAGCTTGTTGATACCTTTCCGGGACAATCAATTGGTAAGTTATCTAGGAGGAAAAATGGTTAAACATATTGGGCAACGGGTTAAAACAGGTTGAATTGTATTTTGCCTATAATTTAAATAATTAGTGTGTTATGTGTGATTACAAAAAGTAGCTAGATGTGATAAGTTGGTTTGGGTAACAGGTTGTAACAGGCTCGAGTCAAAACAGATAATTTTTGGAATGTGTTGAAAGAAGTTGGATCAGGTTGACCCGGATTGAGACACTTTTTGTTCAATGGTTGTTTATGCAGATTTCTTTGGTGCTTTGAGAGCACGAGTGTATGACGATGAAGTTCGGAAATGGATCTCAGGCATCGGGGTTGAAAACATCGGAAAACGACTAGTGAACTCAAGAGACCCGCCTCCTACTTTTGAACAACCAAAGATGACCCTTGAAAAGCTTCTTGAGTATGGAAATATGCTTGTGCAGGAACAAGAAAATGTGAAAAGAGTCCAATTAGCAGACAAATATTTGACTGAAGCTGCACTTGGAGATGCTAATGAAGATGCGATTAAAAATGGAGCGTTTTATGGTTAGAGTCGCTTTGATTCTTCAAGGCATTAATGGAAAGTTTTCATTTGAGTTTGTAATACAAAAAAGAATTCTTGCTTTTTATATACTATAATTACAAGAGTAGTGGTGGATCCAAGAGGATAGCACAAATCTAAAAACATTCGCGTAGGGGGTTGCATCTATATAATAAAAGACATATAGTCACATAATTACACTACACGTAAAAAGTTAAAAGAGTAGCATGAGTTGCCCAATGCTACATACTAGATCCGTCGTAACTAGCTAGCTAGTAATTAACATTAACATTAACATTTATAATATAATCCTAATATAGTTATTATAATATAATAACATTGTCATAAGTTATGAGTTTCAATTTTGAAGCTTTTGATTTATACATGTTATGGATGCAGGGAAAGCTGCTCAACAAGTTAATGTTCCTGTTCGCGAAGGTTGCACGGACCCTTTGGCAGAAAACTTCGATCCAACGGCTAGGAGCGATGATGGAAGTTGTGTGTATAAGTTTTAGATGATTATGATTTACGGGTTTAGGTTACATGCAAATTCAATAGAATCATATATACCGTGTTTATGTTATGGGTAGATTAAGAAATTTGTGCTTCATAAACGTTAATGGCGGGTTATTTCTTGTATTAACTATATATGTACAATAGATATTAGTTGTTTTTGACATTAGGTGTGTTTGTCAAAAATAGGTAACATCTAAAGTTACGACTTTTATTTGCATATAAGTGTTTAGCAAATTAAGTAGCTCGTAACCAGAGCTAAATAGTGTAAAATAATAAATAAATAAAAAGACGTAGAAAACTGATAAAAAAGATGAGAAATTGTATAAACAATTAAAACATAGTATTATGGTAATTTTATATACAAAATACCTACATCTAGTTTATAAAAGTTATTTCAAGTAATTATTTTTAAAGTTTTTTGTTAAGATAAAACCTTCGAAGTATATATGAAAAAAAAACTTGTAGCTGGGTTTTTTTTCAAAAAAAAAATTGTTTGATAAACACACCCATTATTGGTTATTAACGAGTTGATTTAAACCCGCACGTTGCGGCGGGATCTTAGGACGAACAAAATATAAAAATTAAATCCAAACATAAGTATTTAAACTAAAGCAGGAAAAAACATAGACTTTTACACTTGTAATGTTTCATTTGGTTGAAATTGAAATCGTTTCATGTTTTATTTTTATATTACGTCAAATATAATTGTTTAGTATTATTAATCCTTACAATCGAAAGTTTTGTAAGTATAAAGTAAATATAAAAACTAACATATGAATATAAATAGTTAAAACTTAAACATTTAGGATGTTCAAAGTCAAACTGATTTAAATTTTATTTTCATATTATGTCTAACAATTTATCTCTTATAAGTTTGACAAAAAAACCTAAATATTTAGGATGTTCAAATTTATATTGGTTCTAATTTTACTTTTCATATTACGAATAATGTATTTTCTCTTATACTTTTTGATGTATAATGTTTGTTGAGAACCAAAAAACACGGTCAACCCTTGAATAATAACGTAATATGCTAATTATGCCGAAATATACTTTATTTGAAAAGTATATTTTTAAAATAAATATCATATTACGACAAAAATTATATAAAAATATAGATAAAAAATAAGATGGTTACAAACATATATTCATATTTACATCAGAAGTTTTATTTAAAAAGTATAAAAGAAAAACAAAAGCTACATAAAATTAATTGTTTGAATATAATAATAAATTTTAAAACCTAAATAAAAAGAAAAAGAAAAAATGTTACTGATATTATTGAAGAAAGTAAAATTACTATCAAGTTTAAATAATAATATTAAATACTAATATTTACGAAATATAGATATATAAAAGTAAGATTTTTATATAAATTAATACTTCTAATTTTATTGCAATGTTATTATCATAAAAATAAGAATCATTAAAAAATTATAAAAGAAAATTAATTTATAAAATGATAAAAAGTTAAAACTTTAAAATTAATTTTTCAAATAGTACCAATTTTTATATTTAGAACTTTAGAGTAGATAAGCAAAAGTCTTAAAACCAAAGAAAAATGCACCTAAAAAGAGAATGTAAAAAAGATTAATTTATAAAATAATAAGAACTAAAAACTTTAAAATTATTTTATAAAATACTAAGTATAAAATCAATTAGAAAACTAATAAGAATTCTTAAACTTATATAAGAAAACTTGGTTAAAATCAAAAAGAAAAAAAAGTTTAAAAATAACATGCGCAAGGTTTGAACATGGGTTATCTCTCCCACCACCCAACATATTTGTCAACTATGTCAACTAACTTTTATTGTTTAAACATCTTTTATGATATATAAAAGGAACTGGTTGTAGTAGGAAAAAGTCAAAAAAAAATTCCTGCAAACTGTAAGGTATAGATAATATCAGAGTTTTTAACCAAAGGAGTGTTATTTAAAAACTTATTTACCAAAATGGAGTACTTTAAAACATAATTACTAAACAAGTGTACTTTTTCAATTAGTAAATTATTTTATATTTTATATAATTAAATATTATAATTAATTATTCCTAATATTAATAATCAATCCAGACTAACAAATTTTAATATAAAACTATCCTTACAACAAAAACAATCACCGCATAACTTCAACCACCCATCCTACTACCACCGTCGTAACATCACCACCGCCACCACTAGCCGCCATCCCTTCTGCTTCACAACCACCCATACCGCCACCGCCACCGCCACCACCCAACCGCCACCACCTCTCTCTGCTTCACTTCAACCACCCATAGGATGACGACGACCACCACCGTAACAACACCACAGTCACCACCCAACTGCCGCCCCCATCGATTATTTTTCGTTCCAGCCTGCCATATCTTTCTCCTTTCTCTCACAGATATGTTCGATGAAACAAAAACAATGTGGTGCGTGCGGTGGAAGCTGGCAGTGGTGGGGCGTCGGTGTCGGCCGGAGTGTCACAAAACCCCTAAAATCTAACCTACATCTCAAACAAAGATAAAAAAAGAAAGAAGATGATGGATGAGTAACCGATTCTGGGTGCCTCAAAGGAGGAGCTAAGGATGATGGGGTGGTCGGAATCTAAAGGAGGAAGAGATCTGTTGTCGTATTACCGGAGATGGATGCGGGTGGTATGGTGGCCGGCCGGCGGAATTGTAGAGAGAGAGAGGGGGTAAGGGAGGAGCGAGTGAGCGACGGCTTCCGGAGTGACTGTTGGAGGAGCAGCATCTGTTGTGATTGCCGGAGTGACGCCGGCTGCGGCCGGACGAGAGGCACTGGTGGGATGAAAAGCCGAGAGCCACCTGAGTCTGAGACATGGGGTGTTTGGGTGATGCTTTTGATAATAGTAATTAATAGCTTTGGGATGAAGAACTGAAGCCACCTGGGACATTTGTTAAATTCTTTGATTGATTATTAAAATTAGGAATATTTAATTATATAAAATATAAAATAATTTATTAATAGAGAAAGTACACTGGTCTGGTAATTATGTTTTAAAGTACTCCACTTTAGTAAATAAGTTTTTAAAGAACACTTGTTTGGTTAAAAACTCATAATATCAAGACGTTTACAAATAAAATAAGAATATTATTCTTGTAATTAAATTATCATTAAAAATTTCACGGTTTCTTAAATTCCTAATTTGGAATTTGATTTTTTTAATATTTTCTATAACATTATTATCTGAAAATTGATGATAATATATAACTTATGAATTAATAGGTTGTTTATGAAAATTTGATGAAGTTTTATAAAAATATAAAATGGATAATTATTAAGTAGGTTTTTTTGATAATAAAAATGGATCATGCATGGTTAAGTAATAGATAATTATAAGATAAATAATTATTAAGTAGATTTATATAATAAAAATGGATAAATATTAAAGTAATAGATAACTACTAAGTAGATTTATGATAACTATTAAAAAGAATTATTATAAAAGGATAATACGTGTCACCTAATACTGTGTTTTAGTTTTATAGATAAATAGATAGATATACATGCTCAACAAATTTCATTCACTTATTGGAATAGCTAGTTTCTTTAGCAATAGCGAAACACAAGACATTAAATACAATAAAAACTGAGATTGTATATTAATAACTATGAAGTGATTCTAGTTAATATTCATATTGCTTTCTTGAAGATGATCATCATCAAACTCAAAAAATAGATACAAACAATGAACACAAATCTAAAAGCTCAAATATATCATTCAATTATAAACAAAACACACAAATAACATATATGTAAACTAAGGGTGTATTTAGTGAAACTAGTTGGACCTAGGGTTGGAGCTGGGCTGAGACTAGAAGTTAAGACTAGAGCCGGAAATTATATTTATTAAAAAGTGTTCGGTAAAGAAGCTGGAGTTGAAAAATGTGAAATTAAGTAAAAGTACATATGATTTTATATATA
>JAUEJL010007848.1:0-10166 GCA_032274825.1 Drosophyllum lusitanicum | reverse complement strand
AACTATCGATGCCCCCTTTTCTCCCCTAATTAGCTATTTATATCATTTTCATCTTAACAGGCCTTAGGCCCATTGGACTGGGCCTCTAGTTTCAAAATAATAAACACATAAAGGTGGACAATAATACGATCTCTATCATTCACCGACTTGGCAGGTCTCTGCCGGTGTGTGTGATTTTAGAAATTTGAACTTACCATTTTACCCCTAATATCATTTAGCGTAAATGGAAACCATTAATCAAAATTAAATGGAGTCAATTAGATGCTTATATACCATCTTAGTAACTAATATTTCCATAATTAAAAAATATCTAAAGAAATCAAGTCAATGCAAATTCGATTCCAACCTAAAAGATGTTGAATACAAAATAAAAATCAAATGAAAATAATTTCTATTTAAAAAAACATTCAAAAAAATTTTAATGGCTCGTATTATCAAAATAAAGTAAAATAATTACCTCTACTTTGCGTGGATATTGCTAGTGTGTGTATACTGTATACGCACAGACACGGACACAATCACACAAACACAAAACATACACACAGTCACACACATTAATTACGACGATGTGGGATTTTGTACACCCAGTTCGATCCGAATGCACCTAAATTCTTGGAGCACAACCTTGAAGAAGGTATTTGGCCTTCTTATCTGTCTTTATACATGATAGTGTATGAAGAAAAGAACTGACAGTTTTTTTCTTAAAAAACAGAATAATAAGAAATAAAAACATAAAAATGGAGAGAATGCCATCATCTTTTTTGTAGTTAGAACTTTGTTTTTTATTGCAATGTAAATTGTAATCATCATTCTGGCGAGAATGCCAAAATATACTACAAATCACAAGAATGAACTATTTTGGACAAATTGCAGAAGTTAAATGCAAAATATAATTTCAGAATGGGCACTTTTCGTCCAAAATTGCTCATTCAACAAATATTTTTCGTGTTTGCAATAGAAACACAAGTACGATTAGTT
This sequence comes from Drosophyllum lusitanicum, assembly GCA_032274825.1. Lineage (NCBI taxonomy): Eukaryota > Viridiplantae > Streptophyta > Magnoliopsida > Caryophyllales > Drosophyllaceae > Drosophyllum > Drosophyllum lusitanicum. The sequence continues at coordinate 9,188 of JAUEJL010007848.1, read as the reverse complement.
GAAGAATCAGCCAGTCTTTGATCAAAGAGTAAAAGATAATCGTTGTAGTAGTTTTGGTTCTAATGGTGGATGAGAAACAGCTCAAAGGACTATCGAAACTCAACAGTTATATGTTTACTACCCTCTACAACCTCCAAAGATCCATAAAAACAGGTACAATTATCTGTTTCTCATGGACCAATCTCCTGCTGTATTTTTGCTTTTATTGTTAGTTTTGATTTTTAAGTATTTGAATCGAAATTAGTCAACTTGTAATTCATTGAATAAGGCAAACACTTACCTTATAACCTCAATTTATGCTCATTTATTTTGTAATTGTCCATGTATTAACATGGTATCATACTTGTTCTTGATGCAGGATAAGGCTGATCTAAGATGCTATCTGAACTTTTGTTGCACAAATTTACACAATGGTTGTATGTATTTAGCCAGGGAAAAAAATATTCTTCAAAGAGGGTGGAAACTTGTAGCGAAACTTGACAGGTCATCAGATGCTAATTGGGTGGCCAATGGGGTTTCATATTAAAACTGCTAATTTGCTTGTTGCATTTTGATAGATCAAAGAAGCAGTTTTAAAGATGTTTGAGATTACTTATCCAAACGAAATAAGTTGTTTTTGATAAGCAGTTTAGAGTTGGTTATTCCAAACCGCCTGTTTCAAAAGGCAAGTATATGCAAATGACCGGGGGGGAGGGGGTGTTTGAATTCGGCTTCTAAAATTGATCGTTACAAGTATCAATTTTTAATGTTCGAACACTTGTTTAGGGATCATATAATGTGTGCTGGATAAACAATTTCATATGAGTTGCTATAAAGTTGATTATCCAAAGGCAAAGTGAAACTACCTAAACCATCCTCCTAAATTGTAACACAGTCTTTTGTTTAACGAACCGTTAATTTAAGTAGTTAAGTCCTTGTATAACGAGTTTAGTTCTTGAAGATGTATCTAACTTGTCACCTTTTATAATCGTGTCTCCAACTTTGAAAACTATCATTTAATGTATCGAACTTTTTAAAGTTTTCGTTTTATGTGTCAGTGAAACCTGGAATGCAGGTTGCAGGTAAAATTTTGATGTTTTAATTATTATTTATACCAAATTATTATTCTTATGATTTGATAGTATTATTTTTAATAGAATACAAGATAAAGATGAAGATGTTTATGAATTCCATCAATTTCATCCAAAGATGTAGATTATCATTATACGAACACACACAACAAATCAGTTTCAAAAATCTTTTTCAAGGGGTGAATCACAACGGTCAATATCCAAGTATATGTTTGGTTCATCATCTTCACCCAAACTTGTCTCGGAAATCTTGTTCAAGATCCAAAAGCAAAACCCACACAAATCGGAATATGATGAAACTCGAAATTGATTGAACCATAGATCTAGAACCCTAAATGAGTTCAAAATCGATTACCACGGATCTTATTTAAAATCGCAAATCTAGTTTAAAAATTGATTACCACGGATTTGGAACCCTAAGTGAGTTCAAAATCAAAACTTAAAAATCAATATGATCGCTAAATTGCAAATTGCAGCCATGTTACCGTCAAGCCAACTTATAAGTTTTTTCATTTTAAATTATTTTTTAAAGGAAGAAAAAACATATCACCAGCCACGTTACCGTCATGTCAGCTTAACCGGTGTTATGTCAGCAAGTAACCTGTTATACCAGATACAGTATATTAAATGATAATTTTGATAAGTTCAGTACATTAAATTATAGATTTCAAAGTTTAAAACATATAATAGCAAAAAGTGACAAGCTGAATACATTTTCAGAAACTAAACCGTATATAGTTATATGTGTCTTGCACATTCCAAAATAGCATTTTAGTCTTTCAAATATTACTAACATAAACATTTAAGTATTTAACTATCTAATTATAGAATATTCCCGATAATAATAGTAATAATTAAATTACTGATTACTGTGCTAATTTTTTAGAACTAGCATTTATTGACTTATTATTTTTAGTGTAATTCAAGAAACATAGCTATCAGAATTCAGATCACATTAATCACGGTTTGACCACAATTGAACAATCAAATTTGTACATCTAAATTAACACCTTTAATTTACTAAAAAAAAACTTTTTAAATTATATTTATTTACCTTTCAAATAAAAATGATAGTTTTGAATAGGATTAGTAATACAACTTACAACTACTTTTTAGATTCCTTTTTCTATAACTACTTTTTAGATTCCTTTTTCTATAACTAAGTTAGATGTAACAAACATTTTTATAATAATTGAATGAGTTTTTTGCAACAAATTTCTTCAAGTATAAATAGTGTATATAAATGATTGTCATAAACGAAAAAACACAAGTAATAATATTAAAAGTGTATAACAAACATTCCTTTTTATATTGTAATATTATTGCGCATGTTTTTATTTTCATTTTAATCTTTTATATACAATTTTTTTGTTTGAAGAAATTTGTTACAGAAAGCTCATTTAATTATAATAAAAATGCTTGTAACATCCTAACTTAATTATAGAAAAAGATATCTAAAAAGTAATTGTATTAATTATTCCATACAAAATATTATTTTTATTTGAAAGGTAAATTAAACTAATTTAAAAAGTGATTTTTAGTGAATTAATGGTATTAATTTAGCATCACCCTAACTAAAATCATAGTTAAATTGTATTTCTACAAGACTAGCGAACACATTTCGATTTTCAAGTTTCACATCGACAATTCGACCCAAACATACATGACAAATTGGCATTTACCAATTCTTGATTTCGATAACACCAACGGAACCTATCTTCTAATATAAATAAAATTTATTAATTAATCTTAGTTATTGATTTTAAAAAGAAGTTTAATTATTAAATCTCAACCCATTTTAGTAACAACTATAATAATCCAATTTTGATTTTTCTCAAAACTGGATTCAATTTTGATTTTAATTTGAATCAAAAATGCTAAGAGGAAATTTCATATATACTTTTTTTAAATCTTAAAATATCATATTTACACATCCTTATTTAAAAGAAAATTTTTATAACCTCCTACTTCATCCTCCTACCTACTAAATAATGACATATGGAATCCATTTAGATCATCCGCTCGGAGGTCTACCCAATGTTGGGTTGGGGTTCCACCCGATGGGAACACCATCACACCCCATTGGGTTGATGGTGGTGTGGTTCTAGATCGGGTTCCCAAACCCATTTCTTTTTTCTTTTTCTTTTCTCTTTCTTTAATTAATATATATTTTTTATTAGTATTTGATGTGGGTTAAAAATGGTTGGATGTGAGGGTTTGTGGGTTTTATAGGGTTAAAGTTGGAAGATGATACGGATGCTGATGTGGCATGGGGTAACTTGGGTTGGATGCTGAAGGTCTTATTCTCTTTCTTAATCTCTTTCCTAGATGTTGATACTTGTATTTATAAGAAGGGAGATAAGTAGAAGGATTTTATAAGAGGATATGAAACCTCTCTATTTAAAAATCTTCAAAAGTATTAGCAAATGTCACATTTTTCTATTGTATGTAATAACCTTTTTGATTTTTAATCATTTGACGTAATAGTTCCATTTCATTAACATCTTGTGATTGACACCAAGAAAAAAGAAAGAAGATGACATTACAATATTAGACCATCAACATCCAACCCAACTTACTCAATGCCATATCAGCATCCACATCATCTTCCACCTTCAACCATATCAAACCCTCTTCAACCCACATTAAATATTAATAAAAAATATATATTAAATATATTAAATATGTGAGAAGAAAAAAAAAAGGAATCGGGTTTGGGAACCCGGTGTAGTACCCTATCATCATTAACCCAATTGGGTATTTTGGTGTTCCCATTGGGTTCCATGCCAACCCAACATCGGGTAAGGGACCGATGCGGGTGGTCTTACATTGGTGTTTGACATGCCTTTTGCATTTTGCTGGACCAATTCAACCCAAACCAACACACCGTTCCAACCTAAATTACACATGAAGCTCATTTGCACAAAACTAAACGTATCGTACGATTCTTTCGAAATATGTCTACAATGACATGACTTTAAGACGGTACATACACCCAACCTCACCTTTGACTACCCCGCATACATATTCAAGGGTCAGTTCTTAGCATACTCATAGTCTTTTGACACCAATTATTCAAACAAAATCCAAAATTACAAGCAGACCGCAAAAGGGATGGGTGACATATAACTGAACTTATCAGTCCCCCTCAACTTGCATAACTGGAAAAAATCAAACCACCCTAAATAATTAGTTACCTTTCAAGTCTTTAGTAGGTATAGCCCTTGACAAACATTCCTTTCTTAGCATCCTCACTTTCACCTTCAGCAGAGTACTTTCCGAGCTGAGCTAACGAGTTTGCTTTTGCTCGGGCCAAGAGTGCTTTCTGGCCAGCTTCTACATTCTCTGGTCGTCCTTGCCATGCCTTGAGCACAGAGTTTTGAAGCGCACGTGCATATGAGAAGGACACGTGCCATGGGTTAGGGCTTTGGTTCATTGCGTGTAGGTTTAATGTAGCTTCCATTTCAGATTGTCCTCCTGACAAGAACTACATAACCAAACTTTCTTCACTTTGAAATTAAGATATAACTTTAAATGATTAATTACACCAATATGTAACTTACTTTCATCTTTGTGTCATTGTATGTAAAGAACGCTACTTTTTTTCCCATTGTATGTAACATTCTTTCAGTTTTTTACTTATGTAAGTAACATGCTATAGAAGGTAAAACGGTGACATGTCAGTATGTCGTGTTCTTAAGTTTCCATAAAATGAAAAACATAACTTTTTTTCACATATAATGACAAAAAAGGTGAAAGCAAATTATATTGAAGTAATAAGCAGTCCCGAATTTAGAAATTTAGATAATAACATTTTGATCAATGTGGTTTCAACATTTAGAAAAAGAGAATGAGAGGTGTACCATGATGCCTGGAACTGCAGGTGGGACTCTCCTCTTGAGCATAGTGAGTGTATACTTAGCAATGGTCTCGGGGGAAGCTTTTTCCTTGTGGTCAGCACCTGGGGTGACCATGCTGGGCTTAAGCAATATTCCTTCAAACAAAACATTGTTTTGTGCCATGTAATAGAAGACCTCTGCCCATACTCTTTCAGCTACTTCAAGTGTGGTATCAATTGAATGGTCTCCATCAAGAAGGATCTCAGGCTCCACAATAGGCACCAATCCGTTGTCCTACACAAGATTGATCATAAGTATAATGAATTGCAGTATATATCCTTTTCGCTTTAATATAAATTCTTGAGTGTTTTAAACAAAAAAGGGGGAGTTTTCCATGTACGAATGACAAACCTGTGAAATAGCAGCATAGCGTGCAAGTCCCCATGCAGCCTCTTTCACAGCCAAAGCAGAAGGACCACAAGGAATGCTGACAACAGTGCGCCTAGAAAATAACATAACATGATGATCAATAGCATGCCATATCATTTCCACGTATGTTATCATTGAACTATAAAAAATGAGAGCTCCTTGATTATATGTATGTATATCTCACCATTTGGCAAAGCGAGCTCCTTGATTGTAATACTCAGCTGATCTAGAAGCCAACCCATCTAACCCTTGGCACCAAGATTCATTGTTGGATCCTGGAAGGGGAACCAAACCCTGTGGAATATAACTAAATAGGTAAGAATTACAAATATAATGGTTGTCAATTTTGCAGAAAAAAAGAAAAATGTTTTTACTTTTTAGGTTTGATGATTTTCGACTCATGTAAGCAACTTCAATGATTATGGCCTACCTTATCAACTTTGATGCCGGGTACAATGTTCTGCTCACGCAAGCAGTCAACCATCTTCTTTCCATCAGTTGTTGACTGAAATAGCGTCTCCTCAAATAGGATGGAACCAGAGATGTATTGACCCAAGCCGGGAGTGGTCAACAGAAGCTGTCTATAGGCTTGTCTGTTGGCTTCAGTGTTGTCTAATCCGATTGATGCCAATCTCTTCCCACAAGTTGCATTTGACTCATCAATAGCAAGGATACCACGACCTGGTGATGCAATTGTTTTCTACTCCAAGAAAAAGAAAAGAACTATTAGCATCTTACCAAGGATAAAATATACACAAATGCTCAAAATTAAGAGTTCTTCCGTGTAAGAAAATTGTCTTTTTCTAGGGAAAGAAAAGGTTTTACTGTAATGGTACTTATGATAATTTAAACTGAAGAAAAGATTCTACACGAAAACTTATAGAACTTGAAAAATGAGTTAATGAAGCAATGTACCAAAACTGGCTACCACTTTAACTTTCAAGCTCAAGCTATAAACAATACAATGAATCCATTATCACAAACACCATACTGGTTTGAACTTCATGTTGTTTAACTTAGTTATCATCTTTCATAAGTAAACTTGACGAATGTATAGGCTTTGAATACGAAGCATAGATGCATTGAAGCACAAGATTCAGAGTCTGAGAGACCTAATATTGATTGCAAGGTGCTATTTTTCTTCTAAATGATACATACTTGACTTTAAATTATCATAAGTACCATTACAAAATAGAAATAGTCAATGAGCACTAAAAACTCTAATCATGCCCCGTGCAAAAAAAGTAGTAGCCTTTAAAAATTAAAAATGAAAAGAGAAATGCTAAATCCTCCTAGCAATATGCCTTCTTAACGATATGATTTTGACACTCAGAATCATAATGTTTATAGCTTTGGGATATCCCTTAATTTTAGAGCAATTACTATTAGATTCATTAAGATCATGACCAATTTCATAATCATTTCATTTAAAAGATAATTAATTTAGCATTTCTTAAAGTTTAATAATGTTCTTTGGCTGCTAATGATGCAAAAAGGGCATGACCACCCCGCCTACCACAACAGTGATCAAACAACTATTGATAAATCCAGTTGCAATTAAACAAACCCTAAAATCAACCACTGCCTATAACAGCAAACACAGGCGTTGGATTTAAACAGATCATCCATACACAACGCAAAATCAGATCAACTTTCAAAAGATCAGAACTATAAATCGCAACAATTTAATCGAAAACGAAGCAAAAACATAAAAAAGAAAAAAAACTCACGGCGGTTTTGACAAGTTCTTCGGAGTAAGATCCGGCACGGATAACGGAGACACGGGCGGCGGGTGACCGGGAGGAAGAAGCCGGACGATTATTGAATGATCGTTGACCGATCCACGGCGACGACGATGCGTTAAGCTTGACGAAACTTGCAGATGCCATTAGCTTCTGTTCGATCTGTGTATAAAATAAAACCCTCAATGGAGATGAAAAGACAGAATTCAAAGGGGAGTGGTGAGGAAGGAGTATTTATAAGGGGAACTGAATTGTGTTTCTTGGGGAGTCCGCAGGCAACGTAGGGATTATATAATAAGACGAAGGTGGTGTGCGGAACTACCGAAACCGAACGTAGTAGGTGTCATTTCAATATCTCCAAAAGACGATTTTACCCTTTCAATTACATGATGTGATACGAAAATAGCATTTTTCAAGTTTTAAGATTTTGTTTAGTTAAGACAAAAATTGTTGTTACATTGATCCGACGGGTCTTTTTCGATTATCGACGTGAGCCATTCTTAATTATCTAGAGCTTGTTTATATATAGAAGATTCCTATATGTACGCTTAGAAAGAATGTAGAGAAAACGAGAAAGGAGAGATCCTGGACTTTGTGGTAGTGTATCCCCTTTTATAGAGATGAAGATGTGCAATGCCTGTAATATTTTTTGATGGTCTGCTAGGTATTATACCTTAGTTATTTCGTGAATTATGTATAGTATTAAACGAGGTCTATATCGGTAAGTGGAGTTCAGTTCCGGTCCATAAATGAACCTCGGTTTGGATCGCAAGTATGACTATAAGTCATTATAGGTCATATACAAAATCTTTATAGGCATATGTTCCGACATGAGATTCCGATCTTGACTATAAACTCGTAAATATTGATCCAATTTGATTTTTAATTGGCTTGAGATTCCTTGTCCACGTCTACAATGAAGGAACAAAGCTATTGAGTAGGTAACTTGATCTTTCAAGCTTCATACAATCGAAGATGAAGAAATTTGGAATTGAGGGTAGGGCAACTGCCTCTACACACGGGAAATAACTCAAATCTAGTAACGTGGTAAATATGAGAGGGAAGTACAGTAATTTAAGTTTATTAAGTTTTTAGATAATTAGTTTTGAATACAAAATATAATTAGTTAGTTGTAAATAATGATCTCGATATATGTGTGAGTTTTAAAGGTTTAGAAGGATATATGTTAAAGTAATATTTAGTGTTGTAAGGATGTTAATGTAATTACAAATTTTTATAAGGATATTAATGAAATTATGTCTTTTTTTAAATTCTCCTTTTATTCACGTTTTATAACACACGAGCATTTAATTTAGTAAGAAATATTAGAAATAAAAGACAAATATGACGATTCATGATTAAAAAGATTTATAAGAAGGATATATCATTTTTTATAAATTATTGGTGTTGATTGCCAGGTTGTCATAACTTTTCATTATTAAACACTATTTAATACAACAAATTAATAATAATCTTTGTCAATGGCTTTTAGTTTATAGTAGTTTATACTACGTACCCGCTTAACATAAATTACTTCTATTTGTATGTATAATATTATATTTATTAAATTAAATTGCTCAAGAGATCGATTAAAAAAAAGAAAAACTTATTTAACTCAAATAAGTTAAACTCAAATAAAAATAAACTTTATAATGTATATGTACGTATGTATTTGTATGTATGTACGTATAACTGCTTTTATATATATATATATATATATATATGAAATTCACTAATTTTCTTTTCTTACATTCTTTATTGATTTAAACATGTGTTTTGATCTTTTAAGTTATAACTGTTTATATATAAAAACACTTTAATTATAAGAAGATATAGAACCTCTCTTATTTTTATTTGTAATACAAGTTGAATTTGAAATGAACTCACTTATATTTGATGATATATTATTAACCAGAGGAGTTGTATATATGTTTTCATTTTTGATGAGCAAGGAGTTATAAATGTGAAGGAAGAAGACATGACTGTGTGAGAGGTTTCAAGTAAACCTAACCAAGTCTTGAAAATTGATACTGTTGATTTAGGTCAACAACAAGTTCAGAGAATAATGAAAACAAAAAGGTAATCTGTATTGAATTGAAAGTATGAAA
>JAUEJL010007837.1:0-10167 GCA_032274825.1 Drosophyllum lusitanicum | reverse complement strand
AAACTTTATGGTTAAACTATTAAAAAAAAAACTTTAATGGTTAAACCGAAAAGTAAGTAAAACTTTAATGATTAAACCGTATTTCGCCCAATAAATAATATAGGAAATGAAAACCTCTTTAATTTATGTTTACGAAATGATGTCACGTAATTGCGTATAATGCTCCTAGTAATTTTAAAATTAAGTGTTACTCGTTTAAAATATTTGTAAGTATAACATCACTAACTTAGACCCTACTACATGTACGGATCATATCTTTAATATATTAATATATAACAAAAATCTAGAAAGAGTGTAATTTAAAAAGGAAATGGTGGATCTATTGTGTGTTTGTAAAAAAATTTGGGTAAATATTTGAAATATTATAAAATGTAAACATTATAATCATAAATTAAGGAGAACAAATAAGATATTTTGCGCTTTAAGAATAACATATATGAAATTATTATTAATAACTTTGATTTAAATTAAAGTTACAATCTAATTCAATTTTTATTAAAAAAAATCAAATTTTAATTTTTATTAATGAAATTATTATTAATAACTTTGATTTAAATTAAAGTTACGATTTAATTCAATTTTTATTAAAAAAAATCAAATTTTAATTTTTATTAAAATAGAAAGGTAAAATTTAATAAATAAAATTTTTATATAAATTTAATAATTAGGATTATTTAATAAATTTTATTAAAATTAAGATATCGTAATCTAAACAGTAAACACTCGTTGTGTAGATCCATTCTCCCCTTATACGCGGAACAGTTTTGCACAAAAGAAGCAAGAAACAGAGACTGATTAGGAATCGGGTTACCTGAAAACTAGGGTTTTTTTTATACATTTTTTTATTTATAAAAACCTAGAATCGATCATCATATCAAATTAGGACTTCTATAGAATCACTGAACTTTACAGAAACTATAATTCTCTTTTGTCGGGCATACATTAGCGCGTATATGTATATATATGTATATATATAAAACAAACGTTGATATGATATAAGCATCCACTTAATTCGATTCAAACCCTGTAGTTTCTAGGTTTATATTCTCGCAAGTGGTGGGAGCTTTTATTCAGTCATTCAATGAACATTTAAAAGCGTTCAATTTGGCATCTAGGTAAGATTTTCACCCAATTTTATTCGCTTTTCTGTTTTCTTTCTTTTCTCTAATTTTTTTCTTTTAAGTAAGACCAACCCATTGTTAATTTTATAAGTGTGTGTTGCTCGATTTGCATGCGTGAATGCAATTTACTGTTTTTCATGTTCTATGAGATTGATTCTCATATGGGTTCATGCCAATTCTCCTGTTATTAGTTTTATTTGCAATTCAAGATCAATTATATTTCATGGTTTTCATTTTTTCGTAAAAGCTTATTGGAATAATCTTTCAATTTGTTTATTTTGCCGGGTTTTTCTTAATGGGTATGGAGTTTGTGTCAAAATCTGAGATGATGTTAGATCAATAGATCATGGAGTAACCTTGAATTTCAAAGTTTTGACTTTGGTTTTGTTTGACTTATATTTTCACTAGAATTTGGACTGCAGAGTCGAAGGTTTGAGGTGAATTCTGAAGGTTGGCTTCCAAGTTTCAACAAGCTGTTTAGCAAGTTGGAGAAAAGTTGCCAATCTTTTACTGTTGCTGCTAAATTTGTTTGGGAAAAAGAATAAAAATTGGAGATTTAGGTTTTGAACTATTTTGACTCAACAGAATGCATAGGTTCTTATCAGAGGTTTTAATGAATTCCCAAGGAGGAGAGTCGATTTTGGGTTCTATCAAGATCGCGGTTTTACCGATAGCTAAAGTTTTTACCATGTGCTTCTTGGGGTTTCTTATGGCTTCCAAGTATATTAACATTTTACCTGCAAGTGGAAGGAAGCTTTTAAACGGGGTAATTATTTGATCTTTTATACGTGTATATGAATTCCTTTTCGTTATTTTTTAATTGTGATTCAACTGCAATCAGGAATAGATTTTAATCTAAAATTTGCTAGCTTTTACTACCAGATATTTTACCAACATGTAGCATAGTTAATCTTTCTATTATTCTGTCTATCTTGGTATAGTTTCCCAAAGAGCTTGATTTTGTTTGTATTCAATCTGAATTGGCTTCCATCCATTTAGGTGTGATTAACGAAACTCTCTTTCTGCATGCGTTACAATTAGGGTGGAGGTTGGGGAGTTTGTGTTCTGAAAGTGATTGTGTGATATAAAACAATTAGAATCGGATAATCAAGTGCAACAGAACGGAGTGTAGAAGATAATGTTTGGATGTGCTTTTGTTTAAAGTTGTAATAATTAGATAGTTTTTTGTGTGTTTAGCAAATTCTAATTATTTGTGACTTAATCACATTACTAAAAAAGTCACCTTCAAAACGGTATGCCAAACACCCCTAAAATGGACCATATTGAATCTATGTAGATTGGTTATAATTTATAAACATATATAGGAGTTTATTTTAGGATCTTGATCTCCTTTCTCTTTGTGATTCTTGTAATAGGTCACAGAATGATAAATAAATATTGATATATTAAATGAGCTTTAGGAATGAGTATCTTGATGATATTTGGTATCTTTGGTATATATTAAAGCCTAATTTGTGGCATAAATTGATTATTATATTATAATGCAGTTGGTCTTTTCGCTTCTGCTGCCATGCTTGATATTCTCTCAACTTGGACAAGCCATCACTTTTGAAAAAATGATCCAGTGGTAAGATTTGAATTTAAGGTTTACTTTGATTAAACTTCAGTTATAAATTAGGGTATAATTACAAATTTATTATTTTACAGGTGGTTCATTCCTTTTAACGTCGTGCTAGCTACCCTATCTGGTTCACTTATAGGGTTAATTGTTGCATTAATTGTCCGTCCGCCGTATCCATACTTCAAATTTACCATCATTCACATTGGCATAGGTAAGTTGTACAACTCATTACACATTGATAGAAATGTGTTAAGTTAAATTGGGTGTTTTTAGCATCTCGGAACGCACTGAGTAGGCGACTGATAACTTCCACCATGGTTTTAAGTTGATTTGAGGGTTCTAGAAAATCAACAATAACATTAAATTAGTTGTTTTAGGATTTTATTGATGTTATTTTAACTAATTCATTGCAGGGAATATTGGGAATGTACCTCTTGTTCTAATTGCAGCTTTATGTCGAGATAAATCAAATCCTTTTGGAGATTCAGCTAAATGTACTCAAGATGGAAATGCCTATATCTCCTTTGGGCAATGGGTAAGCTATATATATTTTTGAATTTATTGTTACAAGCTTGATAACGTATTCACCTTTTCTTTTAAGTTTGATTTTCTAATTTCTACGCTTTGTGCATACCCTAGAAAGAGGTGCAGTTTAAAAAAAAGCTATATTTTTATTACAGTGAAGTCCTACGCATACCCTGGTAGAAAAATCTTGAATATTGTCAATAAAATTATTAAAAATGATTGATCTTTTTAGGTGGGTGCAATTGTTCTCTACACATATGTATTTCATATGCTTGCACCTCCTCCCGGGGGTTCTTTTGACGTCGAGGATAGTAATCTTCCAATTAAAAGCCCTTCAAAAGGTAGCAGTGGCCCCCCTGAAGAAGTACCTTTGCTCACTCATGAGCCAGAACCAGCAGTTGGAGATCTTCCGAAAGTTGGGAAGGTGAGAACTTTGAATTTTTTCCTTTGGTGGATGTTAAGTGTACATGATTTTAGTATAATAAGTTTCTTTTTTATTCTTTTTCTTAGATAAAACATTTCTGGAAGTTAGTATATGAGAAGTTGAAGCTAAAGCAAATAGTCCAACCCCCAATTATTGCATCTGTAAGTACTTGATTAGTTTTTCAATATACGTAGTAATTGAAGTTCATATTTTTAGTTCATTTGTTAGAAAATGATTGTGTGTTATTTATACTGATTATAACACCTCCATTGATCTTGCTTTGTTTTTTAGATACTGGCTATTTTCTTAGGATGTATACCATTTTTGAAGCAGTTGATCTTTGTGCCTGATGCACCACTCTACTTCTTCACCGATAGCTGCTTGATTCTTGGGTATGCATACTTTTTATGTTCTTTCTTCACTCTAAAACTTTAAGAACTCGTGAATATTATGCAATTTTTAAGTGACTAAATGATGAAAAAATATTCTTTTTTGTATCAGGGATGCTATGATTCCTTGCATTTTGTTGGCATTAGGCGGTAATCTGACAGATGGTAAGTTCACTTCATGTTCATGTCTTTCCAAACTAAAACGATCTTTGAAGTCCAAATATATAGTTATATTTTTAAGCGGATGCATGGATGTGCATTTTAGAGGTGATCATGTTATATAATCATAATAAGATAATTGTTTTAATAAAGAGGTTATAGAAGATAGTGTTTGGATATCGTTTTGGTGTTTGAAATTGTAATTCTAAGATAACCAAGATGTTTGTATGTATGATTTTTTAAGAATTTCATTGATAAAATGACCAAAAAAGGAGATTTTGTTGAGAAAATGATAGAAGTTTTTATGACATTTGAGTTGAAGTTTCAAGCAAGTTTTCAAAGAATCAGATGATCAGAAGCAGACTCTTTTTCCAACTATTAAAATATGATCATTGTAACTTCAAGTTGACATGATCAGATCATCGATTATAAAGCACAAATCCAAACTTCCATAAATCCCAGATATCCTCTTCAATCTGAAAAATAGTTCGGTAGATGTTAAAAAGTCTTGTTTTTTGTTTTCATTGTTTAGTTAAAGTTCTTGTTTGTTTTTTTTTGTGTGTTTTGACTTTTTTCATCTGAAACTCTAATTGCAGGACCCGGGAGTTCAAAATTGGGATTAAAAACAACTGCTGCAATTGTTTTTGGGCGATTAGTTTTGGTTCCACCAGCTGGATTGGCTATAGTTACTGTAGCAGACAAACTTGGACTGCTTCCACCAGATGATAAAATGTTCAGATTCATTCTCCTTTTACAACATTCAATGCCCACATCTGTGTTATCAGGTACTCACCAAAACCTTGATAGATTTTCTTGACATTGACCAAAAAAAGTCAAACTTGTTCCTTATGTGTATATACACATAATTCACTAGATACCCAGGAAAAATCTTGATGAATCTTGTAGGCAATGACCAAAACTAGTCAAACTCAGTTCTTATGTGTATATATACGTACATTCAATGCCACATATGCATTATCATATACCCACCAAATCTTGATTAATATCTTGTAGGCTTGACCAAAAGAACTCAAACTTGGTTTTTATGTGTATATACACATGTTCATTGAGTGCCCACATATGTATTATCAGATACCCACTAAAATCTGAATTTTTTTGTAGAGATTGACCGAAAAATTCAAACTCGGTACTATGATCTTGATTGCCTATGTAAAGCATTGACCAAAAAAATTCAAACTTGGTTCTTATGTATATGTACAGGTGCTGTTGCAAGTTTAAGAGGGTGTGGGAGGGAGGCTGCAGCCATCTTGTTCTGGGTTCATATCTTTGCAATCATTTCAATGGCGGGTTGGATTGTTTTGTATCTAAACATCCTGTTCTAGAGCCGGGTTTTGAAATGAGGGAGAAACGAGCATAAGCAGCCAGCAGACTGCGCAGGGTCGTCTAAAGGATCAAATCACGCAAAGATAATATGATGTTAGGATGATTAATTGGTATGTCTATAGAGTTACTGATTGTAACACAATGAGAGACGGAGAGTTGAATGAAGAGTGTATGTAAAGCCTCTCTTCATTGGTTATTCAACACATATATGGCCATGCATGTCTCTCTAGTGTTCTTTTACATGGAATGTTTAATTGGGAAGCCATATTTCTTTGTGACTTTGAATAATTTAATTTAATTTTACATTTTAACAACTACTTCAGTTTATCTTGAAAAATTTAAAAACGATTACGAAACCTAACTACGATTTCTCGATCCATTTTCATTCTTTGCCATAAGTCTTTAGTTTTCACATTTTTTCCTCTCAGTGTTGGTTAAAAGGATGAGTCTATGAGGGTATCTAACCAGGGCTAGCTTTGAATGTGTGCATGATGTTTGACCTTTATTTTTAAGTTTCTATATGTTCTTGGGCTACCAAGAATATAAACAGATCAAATTAGTGAGAATATGTTTCAAAATGTCTTACAATGTAAATAGTTTGTTTTAACTTTTAAGTGATTTTAGAAATTGGTCATTCAGATCAAATGGATCAAGACAAGGAGAGTTTTCTTTTGTTATCTTCACTTTACACCCTATGACTTTGGATATTTACAATTTTTCCTATTATTTTAGTTTTGATTTTTAATAAGTTGACTTCCAAAGCTTTACAGTATCACCTTGTCAACTAGTCCAACTCTCTGTAACTTGATATAAAGAGAACCTATATTTACACTTTATTTCATGTGACCATGTGAATAGTGGCTTTTTCTTTGAAAATTAATATCAAGGCAGATTTATACTTGCTTTTGAGGTTTCTTCTACTTTGGGTATTCAAAAGATTATATTTTGTTTAAGAATTCTCTAACAGTGGAGAAGGTGCTTAATTGTGATTCCTAATTGAGGGAGCTACAAATTTAGTTCAACTAAAAGGTATTACTATTTGGATCCCCTCTCTTTCACGTACGAGTCACATCACATCATTCAGTTACAGTTTTCAATACAGATTATATAGTCACGTACATTATATCAGAGGAGGTCAATTTACATTTATAAATGGTCCAAATAGAATCACCTTAAACAAAAAGGTATTTTGTACTTGTAATTGAGGTCTCAGGTAATAGCTTTATAACAAGATTATTTGTATAAAGTTTGGATGGTGATAGTTTGCTTTCTTTCCTGTCCTTCATAATGAAGCATAGTACTATGGTTTTTGCTGTCCAAGCAACTTTCACAGAATAGGACTCCCTTCTTATCCAATGCCAGTACTTGTCATGTGTTCTAAATATATAGGTTTTCAGGATTTTTTGAATTTTATAAATAATTATACAAACTAAATGAATTAATGCAACCCTCCAAACTCCAAAGGATAGGGGTGAGCTTTCTGATTTAGTGTAGTGTCTGTGTAACTGTGTGTAACAGTAGCATGATATGTTTTGAAAATTCTCTGGGGTTACTATTAAGAAAAATGGGGTTGAGAGTTGGCAAAAATAATATTTCTAAACACAAATTACATCAGTTTATTCAATAATATGTTTGTTGTTATAATAGGGTCTTTGAATCATAATCAGGCACACAATTTATATTTCAGTTGAACCCGACGTAACATACCAAACTTTTTCGACCGAAATGGTTCTGATCTGCAACTTCTAACCCACAGTCACAAAGCAAACTAGTCTGGCTGGCTAAAACACATACTTCAGAAATAGGTTGGAAGAATTAACACCCAAAACCAAACACAAGATCCAAATGCTAAGGTCAATCTTCTCAATCATTCATTCATCTTTAACTGTTGCATCAAGTAACCAAAATAAAAAAACAACAAACATACAAACAAAACCAACAAGCCAATTCAACCAACTTGTTATTCATATAACTAAAACAGACCCCACCATCTCCTGCTTCTATTGCCCCTTTGACTAGAACCACATAAACCAGAACTCCTGATAGCTCCAGGGTTGCCCAACCACAATGCAAGACCGATGCCCACCAGGCTCACCACTGGTGCTGCCACAAACAACCACCTTCTTCCGCTCGCCCCTCCATCACCATTGTCATTATTCAGGATTTCTTGACCATTGTGCTCTTCAAAAGAGGTATCATCTTCTTGCTGCTGGACTTCTTGAACCGCCAACCCATGGCTACTGCTTTGTTTCCTGTTCTCATACTCCATGTCATCTGTTGGAAGCTCAAACCGACACAGTGGACATGTATTACGTGCACTTAACCATGGTTTAATACACATAGTGTGGTAAAGATGGGTGCAAGGTAGCTGGTTCACCACAGTCCCAACAGTCAAAGAGTCTTTACAAATGGCACACACTACACCGTTATGGTCAACCTCATCAACCACCACATGGTCAAGATTGTTCACAACTGAAAGAGCCGCAGGCGGGGCACCTCGCCTTGAATTATCAGCCTCGGCTAACCGTTCCAAAAGCTCCTCAAAGCTTCTAGCATCAAGATAATCCCCAGAATTTCCAACATAAGGCAATGTTTCTTGATTATCTATGTTACCAAACGAGTTCCTTACAAGAACACGTCTCCTTTCACTAATTCTTACACGAATTGAGCTCTCAATTTCAGGAGATTGATCCATTGATCTTTGGAGTTGAACTCTAGCAATCAATGACCCAAGTGTGTTTTCATTTTCACCATCATCAACTTCTTCCCATTCATCACCTTCCTCATCTGAACTCCACTGGTTCCGACCAGCGTGCATCGGGTCTATATCAGTATCTGAATCACCACCAAGAAAACTACCAACATCTACAGAAGCATCTGAATCACCACCACCATAAGAGACAACATCAATCTCTCCATAAACGGAATCAAAACCCTCACTTTCTGTATCAGAAACAACTCGCCTCCATCTTCTTGAACCACTAGGAGTTGTGCGAGAGCTTGTATCAGAAACAGGAGGTGGGTTGTGTCTAGCAAGATTGATCATGGTTGAAAACTGCTGCGAGAAAATATCTTCAATCGATTCTAAACTGTAGTTGTGTCTTGTTCTTCTTGTTCTAGGGGTCATACGTGTAATTTGTCGTGGTGGGGTGCCGTTATCTTCTAAAAACAAAAACTTGCAATCCCCACATATAGTGATAGAATCAAGGTCAATTGGGTCATTCTCAGGTGTAAGTATCCTATGGCATAGAGCACATATAGCTGGTGTGGCCAAAGGTTCAACAGGTATTGCATTATCCATGGCTGCAGATTGTAACCAGAATGACAATAAGCAGGACATACGTAAGGTTTAAATATCAAATTCTCTCTGGTTGAATATAAACATAATAAATTGAAGAACTACCAAATGATGATCAACTTTTAAGAACAATTTTTTTATTTTATTTTATGGCTTATATCAAACGTTGATTTAACTGTTAGAGTTAGGTGAATTTAACCTAAATCTAACAAACAAGCTTCCAAAATCCGTAACCTAACCCTAATTTCATGTGAAGGAAAACAGGGGATCCGAAATTTACCATATAATTAACAGTAACCGTTAATTCCACAGATTTCGATCGTCAATTTCCTCTCCTGTTTTCAAGATGATACAAACATCATCAGTAAAACATGAACAGAAATAGAGATATTAAAGAACCCTAAAATCGAAAGAGGGTACCTTGAAGCGAAATTGATCAAAAGCTTAGATGATTCAGGAGCGCATTTGATTATAAAAAGCGATAATGCACAGAAATATGGGCACCAAAAGCAAAAAGTAAAAGTTTTATGCATTAATTTCTTGAAAATTAAGGGGAGAAAGCAAGAAAGGAGAATCTGGGGTGTGATTATGGAGGTAATTGCAGTTGGGTAGGCCAGAAATTGGGTGTATTTGTTGTGCCCTAGACTAGAGATGAATCCGTGGATTCTTGACTTCTTGTAACCTCAGACTATACGTGGTATCTATGTGACAGAGAAAAAGAAAGAGGGAGGTAGATAGAGGATGTACCTTTTTACTCGACACCATTACAACCCCTCAACTTTAAGCTTCTTTTTATTCGAGTGTAAAAAGATTAGGAAAACAACAAAATGCTATCATGTTTACAAGGGTGTCGAGAGTCAGAAATGGGGCTAAGCCGGGGACTGTAAGGGTGGTAATTCGTGTTAGTTTCGGGTTATTGTGTTCGTATTATTCGTGTTTCGTGTCGATATGTTTTTGACTCATTTATTTTCGTGTCGTGTCAGCTTTTTTCGTATCAGGTTCATGTCGTGTTTCGTCTTTAACCCATTTTTCAGCCACAAATGTTGGACGAGATTTGTTTTCGGTCTTCGAATATGTAGTTAATCAAATAAGGCAATGAATTACGATTTATAAATGAAAAATGTAAATTCTATTTATAGTGTTAACAACTCAATAAATCACTATGAAATTGTTCATGTGGTCGAGCAATCCACGTGAGATATGTTGGAGGAAAAGAGTTTGAAACAGGGTTAAGAATAACAATAAATTCTTGGATAATTTCGTGGATCATGTTTAATACACTTTCCGTAATATGTAATTCGACCCTTTTGCCTGGGGTATCACGA
>JAUEJL010007826.1:0-10167 GCA_032274825.1 Drosophyllum lusitanicum | reverse complement strand
TCCGTGAGTTCACATCCACTCACCTTTCGTTCTCAAACGCGGCACTCAGAAATCTAATGTTACCGAGTCTTTGTGTTTCCTGAAAACATGATAACAGCGAAATCAGTTTCGGATTCATAAATATATCTATCCACATATACTCATATCTCTTTTGCTCATATATACTAAACTTAATTCACATATAAATACACATATAACATTCAACATCAACAAATCAACAAACAACAACTTTTTCCTGAAAACTCCCCGACACGTCGCGTCGCGTCCCAAACGTCGGATTTCAGATACCGGATTTCGGGTATCGGATTTCAAGGTCGGATTTAAGTTCTCGGATTCTTGGTGTCGGATTCTCAAATGTCGGATTTGGGTTGTCGGTTTAGCTTTTGTCGGATTTCATGGAACGCATCGCGTCCCATTCTTGGACGCGTCACGTCGCGACGATACCTGCAACATTTCTTCTTCTTCTTCAATATCCAACCGACTCAAAACCTCCAAAATCTCCAAAATCAGTCATGCAAACTTACTAAAACTTATTCAAGACATGTTTAAACTTCTTATTTCACATATACAAGTATCAAAAGCTCATCAAATCTATATATAACATCAAAACAATCAAAACACATTTCATCAAATTTCTTCATAAACCCATTAATGGTGTTCAAACTTGTATCATGCAAACCCAACATAAATTAACATGAATTATGCTCAAAAACAACAAGAAACACATACCAGGCTTTAACTTTAACTATCAATCGCCAACCCTTAGCTTTCAATTTTCAAGTACTTGTTCTACTTTTCTTCTTCTCAAAGAAAACACACACACACACACACACTCACTTTCACCAGATAAGTCTTCCAAAATAAAGAAGGGATTTCAACAAATCAACTCTTCATGTATATAGCACATGTACACCAGACTACTTTTCTTTTAAGCATGAGGTGGACTATCAATCTTTATCCAAACTTACATACATACGTACATGATCCCATACATACATATATACTTGCATATATAATTTCTCTGTTAATTTAACACACAATCATACTAGCATTAATGTTGTACCATTTATCTTTTCTAAATACTTCCAAACAATCATCTTTTTCAACCAATTAACTTAATACCCAATCGAGGTATTTTCTACAACCCTTGTACTAGACCCAACTTGTCTTATCATAAATTCAATTAATCACGTCATAAATTTTAAATACACGTAACTAAACACATTTCGACTTACCATTGACCCGCCCACAACTAGGCCGGGTTTTCGGATGTTACAAAATGTGCAGAAAATGAAAAACTATCGATATTGTTTCCAAGAATCTATATTAGATGCACAAATAAGGATGTCAAGGTGGGGGAAATAGGACAATGGGTGAGGCAAGACTAGGTCCGGAAATAAGATTTATTGAGATTGAATAGAGGTCCTATGTGGGTTGAGAATTAAGCTTAATAAACTATTATATATTAAACATATTTGTAGCAAAACGTAGCAGATTCATGGCAGTTGAAGAACGGTGGAATAACATCTACTAAGTAAATTAATAAGGAACTTGATCCGTAAAAAGAAGATGCAACTACAGAAGCCTCAACTAGAAATAATATGGTTTAATTTAATCCCAAAGTAAATCAACATTTTTGCATGGAGAGCATTCAGAGAATGGATACCAAGTACCGATTAATCTTGCTAATAAAGGAATTGATGTGTCGTAGGTACTATGTCCGAGATGTTTGGAAGAATTGGAGAAGGTTCATCATGCGATAACAAGGATGGGTACAATCTAAAAGACATTTATGCAGGTATTCGAGTGTGTTCACGATCAATCAACAAAAGGTCTGGGGAAGTGTTGTTTGGTCGATGGCATACGACATATAAACTGAAATGAAATGGTGTTCAATGGTAAGAAAAGAAATGTGAAAGAGATTGTTACAGATACATAATTGCTTATTTTCCACTGGTCAAAAGAAGAGTTAAATAGCATTAACCGGAGGGAATAGTTGATGTTTCCTGATTGACTATCATCTAATGGAATCGAGTATCATCGAATGGAATTGAGTTGTAAGAGATAAGGTAGAACATAAGTTATGTTATGACGTGTTTCGTGTGATGTAAAGGTCTGCACTATATATCTTATAAAGCGGGGCCTGAACATAGAAGATAAGATATATGTTTCTATCATTATTTATTACGAGTGCAATTATAGTTACATACACATATAAGTGAATGTTATGTTAGTCATTTCAACACATATTTATTCAAGTGTTTATAATATAGGGGGATGCTAGTTGTACACAGTAAACACCTTTTTTTTTTCTTTCTTGTAAGTTACCAATTAAGTATAATAATTTTATCTTAATTTAAAAGATTATAAAAACTTTATCCATTTCACTATGACATATCACACAAAATTTCCATATTCTAGTGAAGGTGTGTGGCCTACAACTAAACTTACACTCAACCCATAAGATATAATAATTTCATTTACCAAAAAGAAGAGAATCAAGAAAAATTAATGGAGGTAGAAATTGGGTAGACTTTGTTCATCACACCACACCATGTGCAGACTTCAATCAAACTAAGACTTGAAAAAGCCAATCAATTAGTCGATCCAAAAAGCTCTGTTGCTTTTGGGAGACAATTGGAATCCTCCATTGATGCTTTCTTTTTAAGTTATTGTGATTTGTGAACCCAAAATGATGCTGTTTCTCTTAATCTAATCCAGGTTTGTATATCTGAATCATTCTTCTAGATTCGTTACTTTCATATCATATTTCCTTCATAATTGCGGAATACATTCAATTTCAGTCCAGTTTACAGTCAAGTCTCGAATTTCATCGGCGGAATTCACTCAATCGCTCAAAAAAGGTTGTCATTTCCCGACCGATTTGCAGATCTAGTTTGATAATTGCTTGTAAACTCAACTCAACCCGTCTTAATACTTGAGTAATAAGAGATTAATCTATAGACTTGCAGATGCCGTAGGCCGTAGGTTGACGTACGTCTATGGAAACTGATTAATCGACAAATTTGCTATACATGGTCGTTATCTTCTTTTTCTAAATATAAATAAGCAAATTTGTAGTCGTACACGAAATTAATGCAGATAATAAATTTAGTCTATAAGTGTGATGTCGGCGAAGTTACTTCGTAACCGCTTATTAGGGTTCCTGAAGTGTTTTACTCTTTTGAATGCGTAGGGCAAGAGTATTCTTCGTCTTGTAATTTCCGGGTTATTTTCCTCTTTCTGTTGGCGAACCAAAATCATTTCTGGTTTTATTCTAACGAAGGTGTTGTGTTTGTTTTAGAGGGTTTCGAGAAAGATTATATAATTATATTGGAATCTTGGAGATAATTTGATTTGATTTTGAGCCAATTTTTTGATGGGGGGCAAAAGTTCAAGAGAGCAGCGACCGAGTTATAGGCAGTCACCATCGTTCCAGTCAACGTCATCTTTTACCGGAAGTCAGTATGGCAGCAATTATCAACAATCTTATTCATACCCGCCACAAGAAATTCAGAATTACCCTGTTCAAGAAGCTTATCCTGCATATCCACAACACTATCCTGCAGCTGCACCTGCAGCTGCACCTGCATCATCTTCCGCCCCGGCCTCTGGAGGTCAAACCCATAGACCTCAGAAGAAGCTTGACCGGAAGTATTCAAGGATTGCGGATAATTACAGTTCATTGGAACAGGTAAATATTGCATGCATTTTTCTTATGGAGTTTGGAAGATATGATGTAGAATGGCCTATTTGTTTGTGAATGTAAAGATACTATGGTCATTTGGTATGTCAAAGTTATCGAATTCGGATAATGTTATTCAAATGAATTTTGTCTTTAGTATTTGGAGTTTGGATTGATTCTTGTATGTTAGTATTAGGGTGACCTTTTTCGAAAACACTTCATCTTTTTGTAATATTGTTTAAGTTGTTGTGGCATGTTTGAGTTAGTGCTAAGAGTTTGTTTCTTTTGGTGGAACTTTTTATGATACCTATGTTAGTGGGAATTATTGGATTTATATGGATTATTTTCTTGTTGTTTAAAGTTGAAAACTTCTGCTTTATAATAGAACGAGACTTCCACTTTTTGTGCAGGTGACAGAAGCTCTAGCGCGTGCAGGACTCGAGTCCTCTAACCTTATTGTTGGTATTGACTTCACGAAGAGTAATGAATGGACCGGTAATGTTATTATGCATGTTCTTTTTTCTTTCAAAACCGTAAAAGAAACATGTCAACTAATTTTATTAATAATAGGTTCAAGGTCGTTTAACAGAAAAAGCTTACATCATATTGGAGATGTTTTAAATCCTTATGAGCAAGCAATATCGATCATTGGGAAAACGTTAGCTGCTTTTGATGAGGATAACTTGATTCCCTGTTATGGTTTTGGAGATGGTATGATTCTGTAAGCTAGTAGCTTTGTTTAGTGTGATAAATTTGAAAAGCTGTAATTGTGTGTGTAAAGCTTTCGTTTTGCTACCAACTGGCAGCGTCAACACATGATCAAGATGTTTTCAGCTTTTATCCAGAAGAGAGGTTTTGCAATGGCTTCGAGGAGGTTTTGAGTAGATATAAGGAAATTGTCCCTCATCTGAAGCTTGCAGGTTTGAGATACACATGACCATTTTTCTTTCTATTTTGTATTCTATTTAAACTTTAGCCAGCGGTTCGTTTAAGTTCTATGGTATTTTTGTCATGTTGCTACAGGACCAACATCTTTTGCCCCTGTCATTGAACAGGCTATGACTATCGTTGAACAAAGCGGGGGCCAGTATCATGTGTTGTTAATTATTGCTGATGGGCAGGTAGTTTCTTTGGTTCATACAAATTCCATTAGTTTTGAAATTTTTCGTTAGCTTTGGTTTTTATGATTATTGATAAGTTGATCTTAAAGCTAAGCATGTATTCCACAATTGCACTGCTATGTTTTAGATCATAGTTGATGATAATGTCTAATAATTTTAGTAAAAGTTGAATCATGATGGATGCAATCTGCAAAACAATTAATGGGTCAAAGGGGGTGAAAGACAACCAAAGTCTATTTTTAATGCATACAATCTCCCAAATCATTCTATCCAAAGATTTACATTGGTTTTCGTAATCATACTAAATGTATTCGTTATTTATAACAAATTAAAACAATGACAAAAAGCATTAACAGGTCAACCCAATCCGACTAGGCCTATTTTGACCTTTACTAAAAATAATGCATTAATAACTGTACCTGTAAACCAACACACTCATCACGTCACAGTAATTGAATACCATTGTAGGGGTTTCCCTCACTCTCAACGCCTCTAGAGAAGTTGTGAGAAGAGATCTGCTAAAATGAAATGGACATTTGAATTTTGCTGTGCAGGTAACAAGAAGTGTTGATACCGAGCCTGGTAATCTGAGTCCACAAGAACAGAAAACTGTAGATGCCATAGTTCAAGCAAGGTGATTGTCTACAGACAATTGAACACATAATCTTTGACAGATTAATTCTTTTCTATGTGCTCTTATTAATTATTATCCCCTCTTCAATTGATAGCAAGCTTCCACTCTCTATCGTGTTAGTTGGAGTTGGAGACGGGCCTTGGGATATGATGAAGGAATTTGATGACAACATCCCTGCTCGCGACTTTGATAATTTCCAGGTAAGCAATAATACTACATTCAATTTGGGTGTTAGCATTTTGGATAATATATGTTTTGATGCTACTTTTTCTTTTTTTTTTGTGTTAGTTTGTTAATTTTACAGCAATCATGTCGAAGAATGTGCCTCCAATACGAAAAGAGACGGAGTTTGCTCTTTCAGCTTTGATGGAAATTCCAACACAATATAAAGCAACAATTGAACTGAATATACTAGGGTAATGGATACCACTGTTATCCCGCTGTCGCCTCATGGTCACATAAATTTTGACCCTTTACTGACTTTCTATTATTCTTTTTTTCTTTTGAATTTACAGTAGCCGCAAAGGAGTTTCTCCACACAGGGTTGCCCTTCCTCCTCCTGTTCATGGTCCATCATCTTTTAGCTACTCAAAACCATCACATTCAAGTAGCTTTCAGAAGGGCTCAGATTCTTATTATGGCCAAAGTAGTCCTGCCCATGCTGCTCCCTATTATGATCAAACTAGTTCACAGAGCACGGCTCCATCTGTTCCAAGTTCTACATATGACAATCAGGTACATGTGAATAGTTCTTTTACCTCTTGGTTGGACACTGACACATGAAATCTCGCTCTTCATTTACATAGGAAGTACTCTTTATGCATACCATGAATTTGAAGAGTACATAGGTCCAGTTAATGGTGGAAATGGGCTGGTCAAGTAACGGGTTAAACAGGTTCAAGTCAAAAAGGGTAGTTTTTTTGGTACTTGTCTAGTTGGGTTGACTTGGGAACACTTTTTCACCAAGAATTTTAAGTTTTTTAATGAATAATTAATGTGTTAAATAGATTACATAGAAGTCTTATTATTTTCAATTCTAATATTACTTTTTGGTGATTTACGATGTTTTATGCATTATAATTACAAGTTGACGGACTTGCTACCCATCTGTTATTTTCTCTTTAGCTAATTCTTTTTTGTACTGTTATACCTAATCCACCAATTATAGTTTAAACATCACCCGGATCAAACCCATTTCATAAGTAAATGGATTGGAACTGCCACGTGCCTCCAACTAGTTGGCTTTTTGGCTTGCATTTTGTTGATTTATCTTAGATGCGATGATTTGGGCCGATATTTTTTTACGGGAGTGTCAATTTGGGTTAACATGTATTGCTAAGGGGTTTAATGTGTAAAATCATTCATAATTAGAAAGGGAAATGGATCATACTTATAAAAAGTTGCCTAAATTGTATTCAGGTTTTTATAACCTCCTAAATTGTTTTAGATAAAAAAACATATCACTACTACAAGGGATAATGTATACATAGGTCACCAAGTATTCAGAATTTTTCTTTATAATAAAAAGCATTTTACAACTCTAATAAAAGCATTTTGCCACCGGTGATCCCCGATTTCTTGCACTTGCCCTTGCTTTACGCGTATATCATGCAATGATTTCAAATTTATAGATGGGCTGCATGGTAATAACTTATAATTGTTGATGTATTGTAGGTATGCCCAATTTGCCTAACTAACCCGAAGGACATGGCCTTTGGCTGTGGCCATCAGGTAATTAATTCGTCATACCCGCATCTATTCACACTACCACATTTGTATTAGCGAATGGCTTCTAAATCTGTGTTCCACGATATGATATTTTGCAGACATGCTGCGAGTGTGGACAAACTCTTCAGCTGTGCCCAATTTGCCGAAAATCAATCGAAACAAGAATAAAGCTCTACTAAATCTGCTTCGTTTTTATTTTGCAACTGGTTAGTGTTAGCGGCCTAAATTCTTTTGGTGCAAGGTGTAACTGTTTTTTCATTGGTGATTTAATAATAGTTTGGCGAGATGCGTGGTGGATTTGTAAATCGAAGTCGTGAGTCAGTCGTAACTATATGTACAGCCCTCTGTTTGGATTCTTTTTTCTTTCTATTTGATGGTTTTTAACATCTGGTTGAAGATGGTTTTCCAATTGTTCAATATATAACTTATAAATTTGTGAAACATCCTTTGAGTTGCAATGATTATCTAAGATGATTAGTATCTCCTTAGAATGAGAAAAGGAGATACCGCTAAATTATTCAACTTTAAAACATCTTTTGAATCGTTAAGCATACAGTATTTTATCATAAAACGTGTTTTTTACACAGTTTATATATATAGTAATAAAGCGAGATAATTTGATTGGTAATAAGATTGATTTGTAAGCCAGTAATATATTTACACGTCTTATATACGATCATATGTAAAGCTTTATTTTGCTTTTGAAAATAGCAATCTAAAGTGATGTATTTTTAAATAAAAATAAAGAGATTCCGCGTAACACACCTTTTTTCCTTCTCTATTGGGTAATATATTGTTGGTTCGTCAGAATTTACCGGAATTAGAAATTTTGCGTTTAATTCATGAAATGTTTGTGTTTAGTTTACGGAATGTAAGGAATTGGAAATTAGAAATTGATCATTTTTAAATCTTAGTTGTGTTTAGTTCACGGAATGTTAGGAATTGGAAATCCCAAATCCATTCGATTCCTACATATGAGGGATTTACAATTCCTTTCAAAAATCAATGGAATTGAAACAATTCCAAATAAATGATTTTTAAACGCATGACCTTATCTATTCCTCTCAATTGTTCCTCTTGCCATGCTTCACTGAAATATAACTAACCCGCCACCCTTCACTTTCGTTGACCTATCACCATCATCGACCCATCGTCGTCGCCGTAATCCTTTCGTTCTCGAGCAGCGGTTATCGAAAAACTTATCTCCGCAAGGTATGTCGACAGTCTAGAGTTTGACATTAACTGTGGCGATCACGCTTGGGTTCGACCTCGATCATCACTATCACCCTCAGGCTTGATTTCTTGTTTGACGATCTAGGGTTTGTCTCAACCGTCGCCATGGTCCTCTGATTTGATTTATAGTTCATTTGGTGTTGATTGCGTCATCTGCTGTCCTTTGATTTGATTTATAGTTCATTTGGTGTTGATTAGCGTCATCTGCTTACAAGAACACTTCACGTTTATGTTTGAGTGTTAATTCATATGTTCACTTGTTCAAGAGAATCACACATCTAGTTCATTCAATACATTTGGTGTCAATTATTGGTTATTTTGTTCATAAAGTTTGTTAATTCATTCAATTCAATTGTTGCATCATTTGATGTCGATTATTGATTCATTTGTTCATAAAGTTTGTTGATTTATTTGATTTGATTTTTGCTTCGTATGGTTTTGATTGTTGATTACATTTATTCATAAAAGTCGTTTGATTCGATTGTTGATTCATTTGGTGTTAATTAATTCATTAGGGTTTATTTAGTTTTGTATAGATTACAGTTCATGTGCTTGCTAACCAATCACAATACATTTTTCATATATTCCAATTCCTTAAATTTCAATCGTCAACTAAACTTTCCATCAAATTTCTTGATATCTCCATAATCATATATTTTTGTATTGAATTAACATGATAACACATATATATATATATAAAATTTAAAAAGATATACAAGTGTGACAATAATTTAACGCTCCAAGCAATATATATACTTTATCGGTTTAATTTATTTTAATAATTCGCCCTCACAAAAAAGAGGGTTAAGTTTTGACGACTTCCCGATACTCTATTGTTTCTTCCCCAAAACCTCCGAAGAACCCTCACTCACTCTATCAGACCTCTCAAATCTATGAAGTTCCTCCGTACAATCTCTGGTAGGTTTTCGTCCCATTTCACACTATCATTTCTTACTACTCTGTATTTGAATTCGATCACTGGTTAACCTAAATTTGTGGTGGTGTTCCGTTAGCGAATCGACAGTCTCTGCTTGGAGCCCTTGGCCGTCGTCACTTTGCCGTTTCCGCCGATGACTACGCAAAGAGAAACTATGCCAACAATGTGTCTGAATACAACACTGTAATTGGATCCCTCACTACTCAACGAAGGTATGTTCGTCTCTTTCATTTCCCATTGGTTCCCGTTATTATCTCTACGTTTTGCGTTCTGGTATTCGGGAATTCTCAAAGAAAAGGATGTTTTATGTGTAGGCCTTATTTGTTAAGGGATGTATATGATGACATGATGTTGGATGGAGTGAAACCAGAGAAAGATACGTTCCGTGCACTGATTGCTGGTTGTATGAAAGGCATCCGTTTGCAGGATTGTTTCTTCTTCCGTGACCAAATGAAGTCCATGGGCTTGATTCCTGATGTAGGTTTCTTTACTCGCATCTAAGTTTCCTGTTATTTTTTTCAGACCAACTTTCTGTTTTTGTTTCCTGGAGTGTGTAGTAATTGTTTACACTGTTTTCTTCAAGTGAAATGCTAAGGTGCTGTTTGGTTCGCAGAATGTTTATGAGGGAATTGGAATCTGTGAAAGAATTGGAATTTGTCAGGAATTGGAATTTGAGTCTGTGACCTGTTTGGTTGGCAGGAAATGGAAATAGAAATGGAATTTGGTTTCAGTAATGTAAAATGACAGAATTGCCTTTCTTGTTCTTTTACTTATTTTTAGTTTGTTTTATAACTTTTATATAAAAATATATTATATAAATTATAAAAAT
>JAUEJL010007815.1:0-10167 GCA_032274825.1 Drosophyllum lusitanicum | reverse complement strand
GGATTTTACATTCCCTTGAATAAAGGATTTTGAATCCCTCAAATTCCAATTCCATTGTAATCCAAACATTGGAATTCTTAGGAATTAGAATCCAATTCCCATGAAATCCCACAAAATCCCTCCAACCAAATACCCCCTTACAGATTCTATGCAAATCTTAGTTCATAAATATAAATCAACCAAAATGGTAAAATGTTAAAAGTTTAGTGTATTAAAATAATTCTGAAGTATATATATATTTTTTTACATTTATACTTTCCTGTGATTTTGCCTTTGTTTAATTGTTTCTAATAATAGAACCATAATGGCATCATTTCTCCCTTACAAAACGGAACCAGTCAATCAAACCAAAACGTTAAGAAAGGATTTGGTTAAACCTCTATCCATAAATTGATTTGTAACTACTGAGGCGCAACCCAGTGATACAGGGGTTTTACCCCATAGCTCAGGTCTTGGGTTCGAGTAGTGGAGGTTTTTCTAAAAAAATGGTGGAGGGTATTACTCCCTCATGGTGTGCGGCTTGGGGCTCGCATACTGCCATATATGGATGTCACTGCGGACCCATCCCACTAAATTCGCTGTTCAAAAAAAAATTGATTTGTACCTTGGTATACTGGGAAAATCAAAACAAAACAAGAGTAGCTAATCCATGGATGAGCTTTTTGGCCGAAAAGACGAAAACCAAACCGGAACTGGTTGTAACCGGGTTAGCGTATTTGGTACGGTTATCGGTTCTTCCAAAACCTCTTTTTTCGGTTTTCGGTTCCGGTTTCACTGGTTATCGGGTAGTTCGGTCCTAGAACCGGAACTGGTTGGTATGTGATTTTGTATTTGTCATATGGTTGACTATGAACTATTATTTTTGGTGATATGATTGGTTATTGAACTATTTTCGTTGGTTATATGGTTAATGTTTATTGTTTGTAAGAACGAGTCAACGACCTATTTATTGGTCATATGTTAGTGTCGAAAATGCATGCATGCATGTTCACTTATGATTCAAGTATTTATAAGTAAAAAACAACTAATATAAATGTATCACATTTGCCTCTAATTGCAAAAATATTCACCGGTTTTCGGTTTTTTTCAGTTGCTACTCTTGAAACTAGTTCCAAAGTAAACTTTCGCTCTTATCCAGATCCATACCTAGAGAAACCAGAACCATATCCCTTATACCGGTTTTCCATTCTAGTCTTTATCATTTTCGGTTATCGTTTTTTCGGTTCTAGTCCGGTTCGGACTGGTTCC
The DNA here is from genome assembly GCA_032274825.1 of Drosophyllum lusitanicum. Classification (NCBI taxonomy): domain Eukaryota; kingdom Viridiplantae; phylum Streptophyta; class Magnoliopsida; order Caryophyllales; family Drosophyllaceae; genus Drosophyllum; species Drosophyllum lusitanicum. Next base: position 8,919 of record JAUEJL010007815.1, on the reverse strand, counting down.
AGAACCGAATATACCTCTAAGCTAATCTAACTTGGTTGGGTCATCTGCATGTTCCGTATACATGTTTTTCTTATATGTGTGTGTGGATATATTGCCTTAATTAGGCCTAATCAGATTAGGTCCAAAGTAATCGTGGAGATAGGTAAAAAGCTTAAAAGCAATTCTAACTAGTATTATATACATTACGAGGATATAGGTATTCCCATATCATTACTTTATTAATAGAAAAATTAGTATGAAGTTTATCGGGCAAATTATGGCAAAATGTTACAAAATCTATCTAGATAATCATTGTATGTAATAACTAAAAAACTTATTTTTAGTATAAAAAAACACAAAAACTTTATGTACGTTTTATGTAAACCGGTCCCTTATAACCGATAATCGTATCATTTTTATTTTATATAATTTGGCCACAGGTTTTGGTCACGTTGCCACGCTCTGAGTATTATCTTTCTTTCACTTTCTCCTCTCTCTTACTTCTTATCTCCCTTGTCCTTCTTCAAGATATCTAGCTTTTCCATGTCTTCTAATATTTATGGTTTTGAGTTTTGAGTCAGGGTTGCATTTAGGTTCTCAATTATTTGGATTATAAAGTTAGGGTTTTGGTTTGTTATATGGCTTTTGGTTTTCAATTTTGGGTTTTCGATTAGATTGCAAAGATATGAATTGGGCTCACTTGCACTCAAAGAAAGATGGTTGATAGTGGGAGGGATTGACATCAAGAAGGAGTGGCGAATGTTGTCCTTGTCTTCAATGGTGGGTGGGAAGGTTTGAGGGAGGGAGTAATGACGGTGGTGGAGAACAATAATGGTTAGGAGATCTTGGCGGATGATGAGTGAGCATGAGGTTACACGTTATATAAAATAATCAATTTTGTAAGATTTTTATATTACAAAGTACTTTTAGTAATTTGTTAGTAAAAATTTCATGAAAATATATTCAAATTTGTATGAATTCCTTGTTCCTAGTGTATATATCTAACTATAAAAGTATTATTGTATGTACTAATTAAATTTTTAAAAATTGTTATTATGTGTATATAGTTAATTTTTTCTACAGGTAACCGGTAACCAGTAACCTCACTAGAAACCTAAAACTTTTATCAGGAAACCATTTGTAAGCTTGCCAGAAACTATTTATAACCTGTCACTTTTGCCAAAACCTGCAACTTTCTCTGGAAACCATTTATAATCTCATTGGAAACTGCAACTCTCATCAAAAACCATTTATAACCTCGTCGAAAATCTAAAACTTTCGCTAAATATCATTTTATAATCTCTCTGGAAAGTTTAAACCGAAAAAATGACAGAGAATGTTGGAACTTTTGGCCGGAAGCCTTAAACCTGCAAGACACACAAATGCACACAATCAAAAAATGACTGTCCTCAATGCCAATGAAGACAACAAATGAAATCGATCTGCTATAACAGATCAATCCACACATTAACACATCGTGAAGATTTGATGCACACAATAAGAAAATTTAGAGTTCTGTACACATAATATGAACTTGAGTAAAGTTAAACACATTGTAGTGGGGTTATTTCAATATATATATAATAATATATAATGCATTTCAGTAAAGGTTTAGAATACAAAGATTCTAAAGTGGTGAAACTGAAGAATCGTGAAAGGTATGGAGAAATCGAACCTGGTTTCAATAGATTGTTAACACAGGCGATTGGATGTGAAGGTGGGGCTAAGCCATATCTCGATTAAGCTGTCACTAGTGCTGGTCCAATGCAATTAGTTGCAACAGATAGAATAGAGTGCAGAAGCTTCTAAGACATGGATGAACTACGACAACAATAAAGGTAATGTGGTGAAGATGGAACTTAGAAGTGGAGCTATGCGTAGTGACACATCCTGCAACCATGGGGGATAAAGCCATCTGATGGAGCTCACTAAAATACATTAGTTGTACATTATGCATAACTAGTGGTACTAAGACTAGTGTGTGAGTTTGAGCTGTAACTTGAGACATTTAATTGTGTGAATCATTTGAGTTTATTGATGTTCAATTTTTTTTAACACACCATCTCTCAAGTGCCTTAATCTTTTAATTTTAAGTAATACAAATATCTATACTATCTATATTACTATAGAAATCATTTAACATTATCCCTTCTTCTTAATTTTAAGAGTTCTTAAAATTCAATTATCACAAAATCTTGACCTTTCATTCTATCTAAATTAATCTTATCTATTTAATCTTTAACCACTTCACTCGCTCTCGTATTTTACTTTAACTTTTAATTAATTTAAAATATACTCTCCCATACTAACACACATTATCACACAAACACAATTATTCGTCCACATCAACATAATTTTTAAAATATTATTAAATTCTATCTCCTTATTTCAAAACTATAAATATTTTTCTTATCTTAACGTCTTTTATAATTTATTTTTAAAATTAATAAAATAGTTAATGCAAATAAAAGAAAATTTGAAAAATGGACATATCGCTGTAGAAAACTTTTTTTGTGACATTGAATAGCGCGAATAACATATCATTATATTATTGAAAGAGACATGTAAAACAAAAATTATTTACCGCCGCAGGATTGCGCGGGTACGATGCTAGTATAAGATCATGTACAAACAATTACAACACACTAGGAAATTATGAAATTAAATAAATTATGAAAATCATAGTTAGAAAGTTAAAAATATTAAATAAGGTAACTATTAGGTGGAGTTAATGAAAATCTTATATACCATTTTAATAACTAAACCTTCTATAATAAAAAATATTTTTTAAAAAATCAAGTCATTGGAAATTAAATCAATAGTTAATCTTTTCATATTAAATATTCTATCATCTATCATATAATAAACATTTTAACTTAATTATAAACATTTTAACTTAACTATTAAGAATTACGTATAACTAAAATTAATAAATCTAAATACACGTAGCTTGAATTATGGACTTTTTAAATGTGTAATAAGCAAGTAAAATAGTAAGTGTGAAACTTGGGTTGTATTTTTAAAGCCATTTTTGTTTGAGTAGAATAACCATATACTTTTATAATTTTCTAAGTAGTAGATAGCGGATCCACAGCTTTGAGCCTTTGGTCACAAAGACTAAAAAAACAAGTAAAAATTGAAAGCCCCCTGCAATTTTGTTAATAGGCCCCATGAATCTTGAGCCCAGTTAAGCCCATTACTCTCATCAAGTTAAGTCGTCACTGCTCAATGTTTTAAAACCCGGGTCGACCCGGCCGGTCGAACCGGTTGACCCGGGACCCGGCCCCAAGACCGGGTTAATGTATACCGGTTTTTTGACAATTTGCGGCCCGGAGCGACCCGGCCGGTTTAGCGGTTGAACCGGTCGAACCGGTCAATTTTAACCCGGGTTGACCCGGTTTTATATTAATTAATTTTTTTAATTATTTATTTTAATCCTAAAATTTGTTTTTGCATAAAGTAATTTGGTATTATAATCTTAGTTTACTATTAGTCTTTTCAATAAGGTTATATTTTTTTGTTTTTACATAAACTTAGGAAACTTAAATGGTTATGTTCTTGTTGATGATGATGATGAAGTTGGAAATGAGAGTGAATTTCATATACTAAGTGATCGTGAGCTTGATGCGTTACTTTTTTTTTGTTTTTTGCACTTTATATATATGTATACATATATAAAAAAAATAAAAATAAAAACTAGAAACCGGGTTGACCCGCCGGTCGAACCGGTTGGCCCGGTTGACCCGTGACCCGGTAAGGAGACCGGGTCAACTAAAAAACCGGTTTTTAAAACATTGCGCACAACAGAAACTTTTAAATTTGATACATATAATAACAAAACGTGATATGTTTAATACATTTTGATAAACTAAACCTTATTAATTTATCACGGGAAATAAGGAATTGTTGTTGTAGGTATATAATTAGTGGGGCTGGTATGAAGTAACTGTACATAATTATTTCATGTGCAAATTGATGCTTTCAATAACATGATTTATATAATTTCAAAGTGTCTTTGATCTAGTGGTATATGGGGTTTAATGTGATTTTTAAGATCTTGGATTCAAGTCTTATAATGAAACATGTGTAGATTTAGAGGTAGGTTTCTACCGTAAAAAAATATTATTTTATGTTTTGAACAATAGTCCCTATTTTTACAACCGGCTAGAATCATGAGAGTAATATATAGTTATGTTTTGTTTGTGTAGGTATGAGAGTAATTCTTTCTACGATCAAACAACTTTGCCAGGAAATGTTGGCTTATGTGGTAATCGTACCGCATCACCGCAAAGCGCTTTTGAAACTGCTGTGGATGGATTATTGTCCAATCTCACTATTGCCACACCTAAAATAAATGATTTCTATGCCGCGGCCACAGCGGCAGTTAATCGTACTAGCAATACAAGTACTGCTTACGCTATAGCCCAGTGTGCCACGACAGTAACACGCGATGGATGCAAAGCTTGCTTACAAGTGGCATATGCCAACATAAAGAGTTGTGCCACTGATGTTATTGATGGGAGGGCTATTGATTCGGGGTGTTTTATGAGATACTCAGGATCTGCGTTTTTTGCGAACAATAAAACTATCGATATCACACCGTTTCTACGAGATGGTAAGACTTCTTACATCACTCTACTAATTTTCTTCAGGAATTATGTTTTATATAAGAAAATTCTCAAGCTTTTATTGGGGTAAACTAAAAGTACGTATATATTATCTTCAAGAACTAATACACGCGATAATCTATCACTTCGCAAATTAAAATTCAGTATCGACTACATCATGTTGGCTTGTAATTAATGTTTTCATAGGAGGTTCAAGCAATAAGGGAGCCATCATCGGAGGCGTGGTTGGTGGCGTAGGCGCTCTGATAATCTTGCTAATAGTTATACTTTTGTGGTATCGTCGATCAAAACAGAATGCAGCACGAGGTATACATTAAAATCCTGGCCATATAAACGTACATTGATCACTGATAAAATTTAAGATGTTTTATATTTCTTCTAATTACTAGGTAGAATATACGGGGCAACTGAATTGCAAGGCCCAAAGGATTACAGCTACAATGATCTCAAAAAAGCGACAAAGGATTTTAGGGACGAAAATAAACTTGGAGAAGGAGGGTTTGGAGATGTGTACAAGGTACTGTCATCTTAATTAGCTGTAATTTTCTAGATTTCATTTATGATAGAACTCATAGTAACATATTTTTTTGGGTTTAATTACTATGTCGTATTTCAAGCAGGGGATCGTAAATGATGGAACCATTGTTGCAGTGAAGAAACTAGCCATAGGATCCGACACAGCAAAGGCCAACTTTGAGAGTGAAGTACGGGTTATTGGTAACGTCCATCATCGCAATCTTATCCGCCTTCTTGGATGTTGTAGCAACGGACCAGAATTACTTCTAGTTCTCGAGTACATGGTCAATGGAAGCCTTGAAAAGTATCTATATGGTTAGTTGGATTTATAGCCTAACCTAGAAAAGTTGATGGTCATTATTGGTAATTAGGACATAATAATTTCGTATGGCTACCAATTCCTCAATGTTAACCATATTTTATAGTAATATTACTCTTTAGGTATGTTATACATCTTCACTTTCTTTGTGGTTTAGGTGAAAAGAAGGGGATCCTTAACTGGAAACAACGGTGTGATATTATTTTTGGCACTGCAAGGGGTTTGGCATATCTGCACGAACAGTACCATGTAACCATCATCCACAGAGACATAAAACCAAGCAACATTCTACTAGACAACGATTTTCAGCCAAAAATTGCAGATTTTGGATTGGCAAGACTTCTGCCTGAGGACAAGACGCATATTAGCACTATATTTGCTGGAACAATGTAAGTATTATCTTATTCCCGCGTGGCTACATCTCTTTACTCGTTGAACAAAAAGAAGAATAACAAACTCTACAATTACTTATAGGGGCTATACAGCACCGGAATATGCAATCCACGGGCAGTTATCTGAGAAAGTTGATACTTACAGCTTCGGGATAGTCGTCTTAGAGATTGTGAGCGGAAAAAAATGCACTGATATCCCAAATGAATCTGCTGGTGAACAATATCTCCTTGAACATGTAGGTCAATAATGATTCGAACTTCATTTTGTTTAACTTTTCATGGTATTTAATTAACCAGTTAGTAACCAACCCCCTTAAATTTACGGAGTCAGGCTTGGAATCTTTATGAATCTCGTATGCACTTGAAGTTGGTTGATGACACACTAGACCCGAGTGAGTATAGAGAAGAAGATATTAAGAAAATAATAGAAATAGCACTCATGTGCACTCAATCACCTGTTTCTGTGAGGCCAACAATGTCTGAAGTGGTGATGCTTCTAAGTGACAGATCACGAGTCCAAAACCCACCAAGCAGACAAAATGTCGATTTGGCTGACATAAGGATACAGCTTGATAGCTCCATGTCTACTACGAAATCCATGAGCAATGCTGAAGCTACAATCACCGAACTAACAGGTCGGTAATTGGTACCATCTCTCATTCTTAGTGCTAAGATGGAGATGCATGGGAGCTATATTGCAGAGGGTTTGAAATTTATAGTGTATGTTTATGCATGTATGTTTATGGATGGTTCCAACTTTTATACAGGATAGCACATAAAACTGTATAATATGAAATCTTATGCCAAATTGGATCTTTATATGATGTTTTATATGCTTTAAACTTAGCACATGCTTGCGGCAACACTATACTTGGGAGTTTTTTCTTCCTTTTCATTGATCATCTTCATCATGTTTAAGTTAATTTATGGTGAAACTTCCATAATTTACCTTTGACATTTATAGGAAAACATAATATTCAATAGATGTTTACTTATGTACTCTTTGGGGTATTAATTTTGAGAGTTTCTAGAAGATGTCAAAACCAATATAATGAGTTGCAAATCCATGATATTGGATAAAGAAGGTTTGATTAAGAGCATGCAGATAGTTAAAAGAAACAACATAAAAAAAACATACGGGTTTTTATCAATTAATTAAATATGATAAACATATTACATTTCAAAAATCAATTCTAATTCAATTAGGCAAATAAGTCTCTACAAGCTTCATTGCCGAAAAGCATATCTTAAATGTTGTAGTGCAACAGGCAAAACCGATATATGCTAGCTTTAATAGTCGATTAACTAAAAGATAAGAAAAATACTTGTTTTTATCATTATTCTATAAAGGTCGGCAATATTATCCAAGTTAGCATATCTTGTAGTTTTATTCAATTATTGAAGTCTTACATTACAAATACATCCCTCCCACCTTGAGACTCACATAATCTCTCGATAAGTAATAATATAAACAAAAAACTTAGTCTAGTGATCGATCCCAATATATTCAATGTATCCAAGTTCATTTTGACATTAATTTCGTGTATTGCAAGGAGCGATATAACTTTGAAGTTCAAAATTCTTTGGCTTCTCGCACCATTCATGTTTCTTGTACGACGATGTGATAGTAACCGGTGGCTAGTTTCTTACCTTGTGTTCCCAAGTTTTTTTAAGAAAGGAAATACATAAATTTAAGAGGAAATTGAAAAACAGAGTGTCCACGAGTTTCATTTTAAAAGAAAATGAGTAAATTCGGAAATTTAACTCTATATTTCCATCAATCTTTTAATTCCAAAAGTGGGAAGATTCGAAATGAAAATGTTATCTCCCTTTTCCTTCTTTTTCCTTTCCTTTTTAAACATGAGAAGTTGTGTAATGGTGGCTTGATTTACCTCCTAAGTTTTATTTTTAATTTTCGGTTAAAAACCGTTTAATCCTTAAAGTTTTACTTGTATTTCAGTTTAACCACTAAATTTTTTTAATAATTCAACCTTAAAGTTTCATATATGTTCTACTTAATTTGACCCTTTTACCTATTATAACAAGTTAAACTTAACCAGACACCCCATCATTATTGATAACCATGTTAAACTCTCCTTATTCACCTACCGATCCCACCCAAACATCCCCACTTACCCCCTTCTCCCCATCTCTTTTCTATCAAGATTCAAACCCTTCGAAGATGTACACTACCACAGCATGCAAACCACCGCCACTCAACAACCCCTTAAACTCTCACTCTCTATTTTCTCTCCCCTCTCTCTCAACCGGCTTCACCCCCTCAAATCCTTCGAAGATATAGACCCCCACTACCTTCAAGATCCAAGTTGAAGATAAAACGGTTTTGTTCTAGACATTCATCGAAGGTAATCGATTTTGTTTAAAGTTTCAATATATTTCCAGGTGAAAGATGAACATTGTGTTTGATTTCCAAGTGAAATATGCACATTAGGTTTGTTTTCAAGGTTGGTGAAAGATGGACATTATGTAGGTGGGCATTCAAGGGTTCGACCCTTAAGAATCGATTCAAGGGTTTTTTGGTTTGATTTGTATTTTATTAGCTTCGTAGATTCAAGGAACTTTGTTTTAATTATCTATAAGGAAACACAAAATGGACCCAAACAATAACACCACACAAACAAGCAAATAGCAAACGAGAAACAAGAACACAAGGATTTTACGTGGTTCACTTGATCGGTATGATCATGTAACACCGTAAATCTCAAGCCCTTTTTTTTATTTGCTGCGGAAGCGTTTACTAAGTTCATTTGAACAATCACCCACAAAGTACAAAGTACTCTTTATAAAATATGACATCAACTTGTGTTACAAAAGATTTATAAAAACACGGCTCGTCTCTTCTCAAAACACAATATCAGAGCGTTGGTCAAATTTTCCCTTTCCACAACCACAGCTAAATAGCAAATCACAACAATCCTGCAAAAAGCAATCAACCGTGGGGAATTAGCACTAAGCTAAGTGAATAGAAGCAACAAACAAGCTATCAACAACAACAACAGTTCACAACTGAACTTCTGAGCAACAATCACCAACAATCCGTCAATTCAACAATCTCTCAAAGCCT
>JAUEJL010007804.1:0-10167 GCA_032274825.1 Drosophyllum lusitanicum | reverse complement strand
GCCCAAACGGAACATTTTTGTTAAACGGGTGCACAGATATAGAAATATTCCGGTTCATGGGGTTATATGCATGTAGAATAAGAAGAAACCTTCATATAAAATCAACAATTAATATAGTTACTCATTTTGTGCAGTAACTACTAAGAATACCCTTTTTCTCCTTTCATTATTAAAATAAAATAGAAACCTCAATGTTTTTACTTGAACAACGAGCAATTAGGTGAATGTTGATGAATAATGAACCTATAATGCATAAACAAAGAGGTTTCCACAATGTTCATGTATAAATCCGCATACCAAATACCTGTACGGGACTAAATAAAGAAGGAATACTTGGTGCTTCTGACATGTGGGTTTCCATAGCTGGTGTACGAACTACCTCCGCCATATTTAACCTGAAATTTTCGAGTTTGCATTGGTTTACATGTACCAAACTCATATTCCAATATCTCTGCCGTTGATATGGTTGATATGAAAAGCTAAAAATTAGTTCAAAGAAATTATAGCTTTTATACACAAAGTACCTAAGATTGTCACATAAAAGCTTCAACCATGGCTCATCTGGCAAGTATTCACCCATAATCATGACCGCATCAGCCACTGCAGCGGGCGAAAACATACAATATCAAGGTGCAATGGTAGTGGTGAAAACAAAGGAAACAAGGGATAAGAATTGCCATCATTTTTTAACATTATGAATGTAATATGAAGTGAAAATGTTAACATACAGTTGTTACATCTAGTTTGTCCCTCAGTATCATCATAACTAAAAGGCTGATTATGTCGAAAAAGAAGTGTACAACATATAAACACCTTTCCGATTCATTGCACTTTTGTGAGTCGTATCACTTATGAGAACAAAATCATGTTTCTTACAGTCCTAGAATACCATATGTGACATCTAGAATACCAATAGACGCCTTATAGTCTTGTGATAACTTATCAGATGTAAGTGTCAGGTGCAAACTTGTTTAGCTTTTCATGGTGCAAAGAGAGTTTAAAGATTATTAAGCCTATCATGAGCATCCACAAAAATGGATCAGGACACTTTACCTGTTCATGATTGAATAGTATTTATCCTAGAAAAATACAATTTTTTGGACCTAGGCTCAAGACGTACGAAATCACTTGCCCTTTAGACATTTCCATAGATTCACGGTTTAACCGCCTTCCCTCAGCGTTGTGCTCCCCTCTAGAAGGGTATCCATGACCAAGAATCTAAGTCTTCCACTTTGGATACCATAAAGTCTCCTTTGCATGTAAGGAGATAACCAATTTGTGTTATGTAATATGTCTTCCCCTTTGGTAGGTAATTAAATGTACACCTTTCTTCTCGAAGAAAGAGTTTGCTACAACCAAGTTGTGTGCTAATGCAACTCAATTAATGTAAGCCCTTTGTTCCTAACCCTAAAGTCATACCCTTTTTGTACTCCTGAAAATCAATCAACCTCTTCTCCAATATGCTCATTGAAACGGATTGACATAAGCCTATTGTTTCATCAGTGAGTCTCACTTCTGCTACATTGTCCTTGAGTCTTCTCGCCATAATGACTCCTGGTTCATTCCTCGCGTTCCCTCATCCTGAATACCATAATCTATGGCCAATACCCTCTTTGGTACGAGTGCCCTTCCACTTAGTCTCTTAAGACAAGCTACGCCTACTTTTCTTTTTTTAGTACCTACTAGCTCTAAAAACTTTGTGGTTGTGGTACCTATATTTAATCTTAAAACTAGTCATGTTAAATCTAGTCTGCATCAGTTATTCATCCAAGGCCCCCTAAACCCTCCTCACACCGCATCACAAGGACATGGCCTTAGGTGCCCATGATTGCTTTGAAACTATATTGGTGTAATAGGGCTATAAACAGGTTTCTATGATTTACACGATTTGTATACTACTTTATTGGGTTTAGTTTTATACTATTTAGTTATACAAAATAAGACTGTAAACCTGTAGATTAGTTATTTAGTTACCAAATAATTATTTTATGATTTTATTTATATTATTATTATTTTATTTGTTATCTATTTATTTATTCATTATTAAAATTATTTCAATCTTCTTTTCCAGTTAATCAATTACTAAATTATTAATCACTAATCTAATAGCTACTTTACCAAAAAGATCATTTTTTACTTTTTATTAATATACTACTATTAACTAATAATAACAATAATAATTGTAATATCCTATCTCCTAAATGTTTATTGAAAAAAGAGGGTTTTTGTAACACTTACCAACTTGTGGGTTTCCTTCAAAACTTTAGTTCTTGTTAAAAGCAAATCAAATATAAAATCCCAAAATACTATAAACGCTATCTTTTCCTGAAACCTCGGAAATTTGAAAAATAAAATAGAAACTTTAGGGGTCAATCTTCTCACCGATAACCTCCCATATCTCCGGTCGTCGAAGAAAAAGACTTGGAACAAAATCTAGCGTAAGAAAGGAAAGATGTAACGTGTGTGGAGAACAAAGGGGGTTCGGCACCGGCACAATGCTTCCTGGAATCCCAAACTACACACCCAAGTTCCAGGTAACCTAAAACGTTTTGACGACCCACTCGGCCTCACCCAAGTTTGACAGCAGCAACAGCGGCTTGGTTGCTAGGTGGTTACCAGGCTGTAATGGCCACTCTGTTTTATGTACCCTAAAGGTACCCTTAGCTGAAGATGTTTTCTGTGGTGGCAGCAAATGGTAGAGATTGTTTCAGCCGAGGAACGCGGATGAGTGCATCAGCGAGTGTCTCGCAAGCACTGACGTATCACTGGTGAAAACCGCAGCCGTCGCCACTGGAGTTGGAGTGACAAAAAAAAACATGGAGAGATTAAAGGAGTGAGAAAATGAAAAGTTTTTTTAGGGTTTAGGGTTTATGAAACAATAATATAATCTAAATACAATAATAGTCTCAAAACAATATTAAAAATAATAACTAAATTTAACAGTATTTTTGTGGATTCCACCTTTTCCATAATTATTATTTATTTTCTAGATGACACTTAACAAGAGATCTTTTAGGAAGCACTCACTCTACCTTGGACACAACAGTTATCACTATCTATATTTTACCTCCCCATACCCTGCCCATGTGGGATTCTTACCCATTCTTTATTCCAAATAATCCCTAGGATCTAGGAGCTAGCATTTGGCTAATTTCTACATTCACAGGGAGCGTACAACAAGAATGCAGTGAAGTAATATTTAGAACGTACTTAGAAAAATTCCAACACCGGAATGTATTAAGGGTACCAGAGAGGCAGAGAGAAATTTATTTATTTTCAAAAGGTGAAAGAAATTAATGTACTCCACAAACCATACAGATATCCTTCTGACTTCGAGCAGCATAGTTCTTATCCAGATTGAAAAGTGTCTGTTTCAGTTGTTGTACCTACCAATCATTAACAATGACGTGCTCCATCAACAACAAAATGATATAAAATATAGATGTTAAGACAAACAAATATAACCACCGGTGCAATCAAGATATCTTTTACATCTGGAAGCGACAATAAATATCCACATATATTCAATATTTCCATATGATGATACATAGGAAAAACCGTTTTCTTTAAATAAACAAATTCAGCAGAGGACATGCCCCAAAAGAAAGTACTATCGAGATAACAAAAGTTTAAAAGAAAAGGAGCATTTTTCTTCAATATGAAACAGATCTTGTATTCATGTGTGTCGTGCTAAAAGTAAACCTTGAAAAGAAAAGGTAATAGAGATGAAGACTACCTTACAGTACATCCACGCTAAAACCTTCGAGTCATTTAGTCTGAAAAACTTTGTGGATCCAATCTCTGTTACACCATCAAAGAGAGAGAAAACAAACATGAAAAAATGAAGGTAAGTGGTGTCACAAACATGAACAAAATCACCTTTACAATCACAAACTACTTCCATAGAGTCTTCTGCAATTGTTGATAAATAGAGGTATCCAGGATAGTCATAAAAAATGATCTCATCAAGTGGCCTAAACTTCCCTGGATCATCTCCATACTGCATCAGCACATGTTTTAGTCGACAACAAGGATTCACACAATTAGTAGCCAATTACAACACGCATTCTAAATAGAAAAACACACAAGGGAATGATCCAAGTTTCGTACCTTTCTCATTGTTAGTTCCTCCAAAGAAAAAAAAAACCAAAGAGAATGTTAACCATACCCCCCCCCCCTTTTAAAAAAAAAACCTATTCTGTTACTTTTAAATTAGTATCGCATACCTTCATTCGTGCTCTATCAAACATTGGCAATAGAATGAAGACAGGGTCAACTGGAGTAGCAGCATACAAACGACCATCTGCTGACGCATAAACATAAATCAAAGGAGATAAAAATTGAACTACATCTTATTGGGTAAAGTACGGATAAAGAAGAAACAAGCTCATTCCAAAAAGTGATGCAACATTCTACATCACTACATCACTTTCCGAATCATAATTTATCATCTGATTGAGTGAACTAATATGCATTAATTTCTAAATGGTAAAACATAATTTCCATTTACTGCATTCCCATCAATGCCCTTTATAGTTAACTTCATATTAGATGGCATGTATAGTATTACTAAGAGATATTTGTGTTATTATATAAATTGCTTATACAACTCCAAAAGAAGATGAGAAGTAGATTGGATACAGGAGAGTAAAAGAATCTATGACTTCAGATTTGAAAGGAATATTTTACTTTCTAAGCATAAAAGTATATATGAGATAATACGAACAAAGCCTTCAGGTGGACATAAACAAAGCTACATGTCCGTCTTTTTAACTAAAATAACACCACCAGTTTGTCAAATATAATGGCTTCTAAACAGTGGATTCCATGGAGTAGATAGTTAAGAATTGTAGGCTATTAGATTTATAGGCTACAAATGTATGGACTTGCATTGGTTCATATACAAGTGTTTCACCTAAAATTTACATTTTAGCCATTCTTCACTGTCAGGAATTGGGAGAATTTTATTAGATGGAAAAAATGAATCAGTTTACAACAATGATAGCCTCCACTATTTATAGAACTAGTTAGGACTAGTTTAGGCATCTAACAAGAAACTAAATGCAACAGAAACTAACAGCTAACGACAGCTAATTACAACTGAATTAAAGTCACTTAACATTCACCACTATAAAGAAAACTATTTGTAACCTCATTTATCATCCCAAACACAGCTTTCTTTAGCATACTAAGATAAGTAATGGGTTAGTGAAATCATTCTCCTACTGCAAGAGACACAAAACTACCCTAGAATACTTGTAATAGAGAGAAAAATGTGTAATTCCTATTTTTTCTTTTTTTACTACAAAGTGAAACTCTTCCTTCCTCGACCATGGTTTTTACCCTATTACGGTTTTCCGTGTTAAATCCTAGTGTAATCTTCCTAGAGTTCTTTTTATCATATTATTAGTTGTGGTTTTGATTCAACTTGGTGTCACTTTTTACAAGTGGTATGAGAGTCTATATTGGGTGTGTGCATATCCCCTTATTGTGTACTTTGTGGTTTCCACTTGGCTCCTCCACATCACAAAATAAGTAAGATTATTATCATACGAAGAAAGGTATAATAACAGTTGTTATTTGCTGACTGAAGCAATGAAAGCAAAATCTGAGATTGAGAAATTCAACCGAAGTAGTTTATATTGTGAAAGCTAAAGATGACGCTAATCCTGACAAAGGATAGTTGTTAGGCAGCTATTAGTAAAAGATCAGCTAAATTTACATATGACAATAAGCGGGAGGAAATGGACAGAAATACTATTGCACATCTTCATCTGGCATTCATTAGTATTTCCAAGGATAGAGAGTAAGAGGACAACAAAGAAGATTGGGGATCACCTTGCAAGATTGTACGAGGCCAAATCACTCCACAACATAATTTTCCTAAGGAGCAACCTTTATGCTATATACGATACAGAAACTACTTCAATGATGGAGCGCATCAATAGCTTATTTACTTTGTTTTCTCAACTCACATAGTTTAGTTATGCAATAGAGCCACAAGAATGTGTTAAATTTCTACTTGACAGCCCCCATGATTCTTATGATCAACTCGTCATCAACTTACCAAATAATGTCCTCACCGGTCTCTGATGAAGTTGCAATTGTTATCCTAAAGGAAGGAATCGGTGCAATAATAAAGAGGACAAGCATATCCGTTCTAGCAAAGGCAATCAAATGTGACACATGCGGTTTAGGCTAAAAGTTTTATCCGCTTACATTAGTTCACATATGAATCTTTCACCAAATTTTTGCATTTTAGCCATCCATCACCACTATGATTAGAGGTAATTATTATCTCATGTATCATCCCAAAGGGACAAAGTTCTCTTCTGCATGTGCATACTAAGAGAAATATATAGTGTATAAAATTACTGTAGTATAATAGTAGTTATTTATATAAAAGTTGCTAGCTCGCACTATGTAATGCGAAAGTCAAAAGAATTTTCAAAGTTGTGGATTCTCAAATTCAGTGTGTTACAAGTTGTTACCAAGACAAAACCAAAGAGACCCTGATTTTTTTAAAGACAGTTTTGCCCGTAAAATGATTTGAAGTTTTAGAATAGTGCTGAGTCGCTGCCATTTCCTTTGCACCTAAAAGCTTGGTCATTAAAAAAACATCTATAACGTATATCTTAATCAAGAAATAAATTAACTATTTATTAAAATTATATACCTATTTATTAGAATTATATATAATATTCAGATTAGAATTATATAGATATGAATTATAATATAATGTGTGTGTGTAAAAATTCAAAATTTCTCTAAAAGCTTGTCTAAAGTTGTTGTTTCAAGCTGATATAATGAGCTTAGGATGCACATATGCAATATTAGTTATTTTGTCTACAGCCGATCAGCTTGAAATGCAAAGAGCATCGACTTGTTGAAATGTCCACAGTTACTTTATCCACACATACAAACTCAGATGATGGGGTATAAGACGATGTTTGTTTTTAAGTTATAAAAGAACATATGGCTTTCTTTCCTAAAAAAACAAAAGAAAAGAGTTTTACTTCGACTCTTGTAGTCAAATGGAATGATAAAGTGATCTTTTAAAAATGAAACCAACACTTATACCAATTTAAGCATATCAACATGATGAGTAGAGTTGACTAGTACCATCCAGACTTGAAAATGTCTTGACGCATTAAAAAAAATCTTTAAAACCCTAGAAATGTCGTATAATTATTCCAATTCCAGAAACAAATATTTGACTATTTGAGCATGAATACTTTATGGGCTGTATAAATATTCTGATTCCAGAGAAAATGTCGTATAAATATTTAACTATTTGAGCATGTTCGTGTAGGGATGCATCCCTTTAGTTAGTACTATAGAGATGCATATACACAATTATTAATATAACGACCAAAAGTGGGTGATTACATGATATGGACATTGCTATGCTGCACGTATTCTATAATTGCATGCATGCAACAACTAGTTTTATCATACCCAATCACACGTAAGCGGGGTATGAGGGAGGTAAAATGTCGACGGTCATGAGGTAAAGAGACCATTAGAAACACACAAATGATTTTGACATGAAATGAAGCTCTTGTGTTATCCTTGAATTTACCTTCACATATATAATCTCCCATTAACCACGACCCATAAGATTGCTTAAACCAATTAAATTCTTGAAGGCCTCGGTTGATTAGTAGGTAGCATTTACCGTCTCCTGTAACAAAAGTAATTTAATTTGTTAGTTAATCACCACAAGGATCATTATAGTCTAGCAATTTCACGATTTGGACTGGCTTATTTTTAGCTTGTTTGGCTAATATTGGGCATTTATTAATTTTGTTAGTTAATCACCACAAGGACCGTTATAGTCTAGCTATTGAAGAGATTTGGACTGGCTTATTTTTATCTTGTTTGGTAATGTTGGGCATTTATTTTGCCATTTTGACTTCCGTCTTGATTGAGACTGGTATTAAGTTTTATTAAACCTAAATCGGGTAAATTAATAAGCATTGAAATTTATTTTTATTGGAATACCCAAAACAAACGAAATGAAACCCAAAAATTTAGCATACAAATCAAGCCCGATAAACCTAACCCCTAATAGAGATGCCTTAACATAACCTAATTACTTAACATGATTACCAAGTTTACTTAGTACGTCGGCAGGTAATCTTGGGAAATAAGTAACAATACAAGGAAATTAACTAAAATATAATAACCAACATAAACGACTACAAGGCCCGACCTCTTGGTCTACTTAGGCCGACACTCGTACGCCTCTTGAAACTTTGGTTCATATTATAATTCTTCAGAAAAGAAGTTATGAAAGCAAATACAAAGAAATACGTTTTCCATTCACTAAGAATATCAACTATTCCAGCAACCACCACCTGTGGTTCTGTCACCTCATAACACCACCGATGATTTTAACCTTTGACACAATGACACCCAAATCTGGGTTTCAATAATGAGAATTGGTAAACGGGTACCGGGAGAGGGCGAATCTTTGACCCAGATGCACGTGGCCTAACCGGGTATCCCTGTGACCATTTCCGGACCCTTCCCTGGCCACCCCCAAGATGTTACCTGAGGAGTTTTGAAGCTGAGACCTCTTTGAGGACTTCAGGACGCCTTAGCACAAGACCACCTTAGTGGTGGTTTAATAATGAGAAATGGTAAATCAGCAGTAATCTTTCACATATTTCTTCTCTTTTGTATTTTTAGTATTAACAAATATTAGAGCAGATTGTGACTGGAAATGAGCAATGCACTTCAAGAATTAACTAGTTTGTACCATAGTCACATAGATCGCAAATCGCTTCGGTACGGAAACGAGGACCTGGAATGCGGTTCACAGATCGCTTCAATTTGAGACGCGTCCGGTACGATGTACCTTAAGTTTTGGTACCCACTATGTCAAATATAGATTCAGAAACGAAAACCCCACCTAAAAAAGGTTTGTATAACCAGCATTATATAGTATTGGCTATTAAAAACCCATAATATTTGTTCTTAACATGAATTAGACAAATGGAACAAAACCCCACAATTTCATGAAAAAAAGGTTACCCTTAATACCTTTTGGCATGCAACAATAAGGTCTCTATCTTTTGGGAATTTCCCGACTTTCGATATGTTTACCATAATTGTACAATGAATCATGATTCCCTACCAATTCGTGATTCCAAACCATAATCGGAAAAAGAGGAATCGAGGAGTGGATTTTTGTCCCGCCTGTGAAATCCGCGCCGCGCTCCTTCTGTGAGTATCCTTACCAATTCGTGTTTTTTATTGGATTGAACCTAAACCCGTTCCTTTAGGCAAATCGAAGACCGATTGGATCGAATTGAAAACCGATTTGGATCGATTTCATCATCGTACCGACCTAAGATCCAACTAGCGATGGGAACGATTTTGTACCACGATCAGGAACGAAGCGATAACATCGCAGATCATGGCATGTTGAGCAAACTATGTGAATATGGTTTGTACATAGACAAAAACAAAAAAAGAAAATTAAGGTGTTGTCTTTTTAAGCAAGAGCTTTTTACCCCTTGTGTCTACAGGTGTGCACCGAGACATAAGAAAAAAAAAGAGCATTTTTAGTGAATGAAAAAGAGGTTGTAAGATCTTTTTTCCTTTTTTTGGGAAGAGGTAGATCAGCCTCTTTTTCCCGTGCAAACATATATCTCAATCGATCACTTCAACTCGCTCCATCATCAACCACAAGAAATTTCAGCTTCTCCTTCCTTTCTCACAACAAGATCAATTCCAGCCAAGGTTGTAAAACACTAAAACTCGCTAGACGCTACTCGAGCAGCCGACCAGAGTGTAGCGAGTAATCGGCCTAGAAGGGGAGTACTCGGTTCTAAACTTTTTAAGGGAAATTTAGAAATTATATATATATATATATATAGATATATATATATATATGGAGAAATTCATCTGAAAATCGTTCCTATTGCGAGTACATTTGTAATCACCATTAATGCTCATTAATAGGGGTATTTTCGTCTCACAACAGGATCAATTCCAGCCAAGGTTGTAAAACTCGCTAGACGCTACTCGAGCAGCCAACCAGGGTGTAGCGAGTAATCGACCTAGAAGGGGAGTACTCGGTTCTAAACTTTTTAAGGGAAATTTTGAAATTTTATATATATAAATATATATATATATAAATATAAATATATATATAAA